>OZ004710.1:102660218-102809521 GCA_963924515.1 Vespertilio murinus
TGCCAAGGCATTATGGGTGATTTAATTAAATATTTGACCAAATATAGCAGGCTAACTTTTAAGTTGATAATTTTGTATGGTCTGTGGATGATGCTATAAATATCCAAATGCCCCCCTTTGTATTGGGAACCTCCTTATTAGGGATCATCCTTGAGTATTTGCTATTGATTTGCCTCTAGCATCTGAATTGAAAGGCATTTTGGGGAAAAGAATGTCAGGAAAGGAAAAGAGATCTGATTGATTGGTGCTGATCATCTGTGTTCTCCCTCACCATATGTGAAAATAAAGATATCTTCCTACTGAGAAACAATAGTTTACCCAGTCTTAATGTCATGTTTTTCCAGCTGCTGCAAACTATTCAGAATGGGAACATTAATGTAAATGTGTGTGATTTCCTGCCTATGAAAGGAGGAAGGACAGTTATAATACACATGCAGGAGTTTAGTTGAAATATACATTGAAGTTGAAGTGTATGCTAGTGACCCTGACTTTCTAGAGATAGTATAGTAACCACGGGTAGCTTTGAGGTTTTTTCCAGAACTTGGTTTAGTACACATCCATGTTTCAGTAAAGCTGTTAGAAATAAATAAAGCAGATATACATTTTACCACATTAGAGCAGATTTCTATTGATCTTAGATATACAGATCAACTGAAGTGACCAAAAAGCATGAAAGAATGGGAGACACTTAATGGGCCTAAGGTTCCTTATAACTGCTTAATAATCTCTGGCTTGTTCTCCTGCCTCCTCCTTGTTTTACTCCTAGATTGGCCAACGGCACAGTTAAAGGCATTAAAAAAATCTATAACCTGAGACATTCTGTGAGAATAACATGCTGCTATTTATGTGTGAAAATAGACCTTTCATTTATGTTAAAAATATTTAATTTTTAAGGCATGCTTTTCCTTTTATTTTTCAGAAACCAAATTTAGTACATATATCATTGTATCCTATTTATACAGCAGCAGTTTCTAATCGAAACTCTATTGCATTTGCTAGTTATTTAAAATGACAACATAAATTCAAATGGCCATAGTTCAATATTTTAGAAGACCATGACAATTTTGAGTTACCAGTATTTTATCTTTTAGTAAAATATCAAATCAAGGACTTTTAACGGATTCACATAGTATGCTAATTGAGATAGCATTTACAATTACTCATGCTTCTTTTAAAAGAGCTAGTTTGGTATCATAGACAATGGTGTAAAATATTTTATATACCATAGTCCCAACATGTAGCAAAATGTGAACTCCCCTTTCTAAGTTACAGTTTACTAATGTATAAATACATAGTTTTTTTTATGTACTATGTGCTGTGTGAAGAGAGAAAACCCACAATCCTCCTGTGAATGGTTAAAATACTAGCAAAAGCTGTATGAAAACCACGGGCAAGTGTTCATTGAAATGAGCTGATGTTTATGGAAATAGCCGTGTAGGAAAGTGACTTGAGCATTACAGGACAGTGACTAGTTAAGAAGCATTTACATTGAGGAAGGTTGTGATAGTAAGTGACTATTGAATTCAAGGTGATACTTTTAGGAGCCTTGGGTGTCATACTGAATAGTGTTAAGGGCTTTTAAATGGGGATTTTAAAACACACATTGAAGAAGGGCTAGATGGATTCATTCTCCTACTGTTTAAATACTAACCTTCACATTGAAAAATATTTAAAATGATTTGCCTGTTCTGTAAATACTATTTTTATTCCTGATCATTGAGGACAGCGAAATTTTCTTACTATTGTGCCAGTATTTGGGGTTTTCTGAAGGGAGGCTTGGGCAGAGAGGTTGGGGTATAGGGCTGCAAAGGCTGCTTTGCCTGTCTGGTTACCCAGCTGTGTGCAAAAGAGGATCTTGGACTGTATTTGGACAATGAAAACAAAAAACATGGCAGGTATTTGAGCATGAAAATGTAATGAAGAAAATCAATGGAGTCTTAATGAATTTTCTAGAGAGGAAGAGGTATGACTGTTTTAGCTAATCATGATACCTCAGATTTCTGCAGGAAAAAGAACATATGATATTTTTCCTTAAAACAGCTACGGTGAGTAAAAAAACCATGTGCATGGAGGGGAAACCTTGTACCGTGGTGATAATCTATACAGAGGATCTGCTATTGTCTTTATCTTCATGTATGTGAATGTGGGATCTTTTCCTTCCATCACCACTGTGTCTGATGATACTATGTCATTTCTTAACCACGCTATGAATAAATGCTTCAAGACTCACGGAAATAACTCAACTGCTGGGGCTTAAGTCACTGTCCCTGGCCACACCTTCTATGATTTTGACACACGTTTCTGCTCTGCCTGTCAATGTCAGGTATAGTCACAATGTATATAGTCACAATGTATAGTCACAATGTGTAATGTGTGTGGTGGTGGGGCCTTTCATTGATGATACTGGGTTTCCATATCTACATAGTTAGAATGAATATGTAGTGTGTTCTATTTTGCAACATTGGCAATGAATTTTATATATATATATATATATATATATATATATATATATATATATATATATATATAAAAGCCTAAGTGACTGTTTGACCACCCGACTGGTAGCTATGATGTGCACTGACCACCAAGGGGCAGATGCTCAACGCAGGAGCTGCAGAGCTGCGGTGACTTGGCAGCTGCGGTTCTCGGGTGATGCACCAGAACCAGAGAGGAGGGAGCCCAATTCCAGGATGTGTCACCCAAGCATTGCCCTCTCACAATCTGGGACCCCTTAGGGGAGTGTCAGAGAGCCAGTTTCAGCCAATCCCCACAAGCCAGGCTGAGGGATCTGTGCACCAGGCCTCTAGTGTAATCATAAAAATCAAAATATTTCACCAAGAGCTTTGACCCTGCATTGGATTTGACCTGGTGTTGGAAACAGAACGTTGGGCTAGAAGTTAGGAGGCTGCTGTTCTGGTTTCTAGTTGGCTTCTAAATAACTGTTGTGGCTGGGCACATCATTCTTATTGCTCTGGGCTTCAATTTTGACATCTCTAACATGAGGTGGACTATTAGTTATCTGTAAGGTCCCATCTTGTTCTCACACTCCATCAATCTTAATACCATGGTTATAATCTCCCCCAACCCTGATTTTGGTAAACTCTACTATAAATCTATTATTAGGATTAAAAATATTTGATTGCTTAAAACATGGAGTTACATTATTTTAAGATTAATGAAATTAGATCAGAAGCCAGTTTGAAAATAGGAGGCAATCATTCATAATAGTATATTCAAAATTATGTTATTATGAAGTTTTTCTGTACTTGGTCAAGAGCAAAGTGACTATGACCCTACTAAGAATATAAACTTTGTTGAGTTAGGTTGCCCTGCACCTGTCCTCTTAATCATAACCTCTCCAAGACTAGGAAGGCTAAGTACTAGACTAAGTTTTATGACTGCTACATGATTTTATCAGTTCTTTCCATGTCTTGTACTAAGTATTTGGCATTCACAAGTCCAAGTGTGCTTTTTCTTATATTCATTTTTCTTTGGTCTCTTGAGCTTGAATTTGAAGGTTGGTATCTTTCATTGGTATTGGAACATTCTCAGCCACTGTCTCTTCAGGTATTGATTTTGCCCTGTTCTGATTAATCTTTCTGGCTTTCCAATGATATGGTCAGATGACCTTTTTATGTTTCTTACAATCTGTTTATTTTTTTTCTTGTCCTTTTTCTAATTGAGTTTTAATATGAGCATTTTTCATTGACCTTTACCTTCAAGTTACTAATCCTGTCTTTTGTTATATCTACTTTGCTATTGAACCCATCCAATGAGTTAATTTTAGATACTGTTTTTCTTAATTTCATATATTATTTTTCTAGGATGTCCATTTAATTAATTAATTAATTAATTAATTAATTAACTTACTAGAGGCCTGTTGCAGGAAGATTCCTGCAAGAATAGGCAGGAGGCAGAAACAGAGAAGGGAGGGAAGCCCTCTGAAGCGGTCTTCCCTACCTCTGCTACCTCCGCCTCCCGCCTCCCACTTCCTGCCTCCCGCCTCCCACCACCACCCTGCCTCACTTTCCACTTTCCTTCCCTCTTCCTTGTACAATTAACCTCCATTTTTTGTGTTAATTTGAGGATTTTTTCCCATTTATTTTTAGGGAGAGTGGAAGAGAGAGGGAAAGATAGAATCACATCGATTGGTTGCCTTCTGCATGATCCCCGACTAGAGCCCTACCATGGGAGGAGCCTGTAACCAAGGTTCATGCCCTTGACCAGAATCAAATCTGGGACCCTTTTGGTCTACAGGCTATGCTCTATCCACTGAGCCAAACTGGCTAGGGCTCCATTTGATTTTTATATAGATTCTAGATCTCTTTGAAATTCTCTCATCCATTTCCTCCTTTTTAAAATTCTTTAACCAATTAATCTGTTATTTTAAATGTCTTACAGAATCCAATAATAGGGATCATCTGTGAGTCTGCATTTATTGTCTTTTTTTTCTCTTGAATATTGAATACATTTTTTGCAACTTTTCTCACATCTAATAATTTTTTATTTTATATTAGACAGGGTGTATTAAAGAATCTTACTAGTTCTAGATTTCATCTTTTTCCAGAGAAGATTTACTCCTTTTTCTCTGTTAGGTTAATAGAGTGAGGAGATGATCACCTTCACTCCACTGGGAACTGAACTAAGTTAAGGCCCGGTAGCAGTTTTAGGAAGACTCGATCCAGCTATGGTTGTCCATGCCCCTTAGGTATGGTTCTCCTGAGATTTTGATTGAAAAACTTAGAGGATCTTTGTCTCCTTAGCCCTGACAAACTGTGGAGATTAAATTTTCCCTTTGGAGGTCTTCAGATTAGCTTCCTGCCCCTCAATTTCAAATTATTGAAATTGCCTTGAGGAGAAAACTGGTTATGTATTGGAGGCAGCATTTCTACCTACAAACTCTGTGAAACTGGAGATTTTGCCTGTGAGAACCCTTCAGCCTTTCTCAACAGATCCAGAACTGAACAAATAGGAGTGTTTCCCATCTGTCACATGAACCTCTGCATGTTAATCAAAAAGCTTTGTTGGTTTCCTTTCCTGAGTAGAAATCCTTTCTCTCTGCAAGTCTCATCGTTATGAGCCCAAAGTTCCCACGTGCCTGAAGGAAGAAAACCAGTGATTATCTGCACTTCAAAAGGGCTCTTCCTCTGATGTTCTTATGCTTGAGTTCCTTATAGTCTAATGGAAGCTTCATACTTTGTTCCTGAATAAAACATACAAGATGGGATTTGCAATTTCATAATACACTTCATTTTCATGTCTGCATCTATTCTCCTCATAGAGCCTTCTGTTTCAATAGTAAACATTCATCTGCTTCATGATAAAAGTAATTTTGGTAGTAAGTATCTACTGACTCATTACACTTTTTCCAAAGGAGGAAAATGGGAATACTTAAACAATGTGGTCGTTTTCAAAACATTTTCATTGCATTTTTTTCCCAGCTTTTCAACTTTAATTTGTCTGGAAAATACTTTGTAGGTAGATGTTAATGGAGGCCGTTTCAGTTGGCTTAAAACTGTCTCAGATGGATTCCTTATTGGACACATTCACTTCTCTTTTCTACTAAAATGAGGCATGGCTGTCATTATAAATCCTCCCATTTTGTGTGGAGAATTTGCTCCAGAGAATTCTAGTACCTTTAATAGGCAGCGTTCATATGGTCTGCACTTGTAAGAAAAAGAGAATGAGCCCCTCAAATTATCTAAATTGGAACCATTTCATTGTTAAGGAGCAATTCGGCTGTTAATTTTTCTTAGGAACTGTAAGACCTGTCCAGTGCCCAGAGCCCCAGGGCTGCTGGGAGCCCTGATTTCTAGCGCCACCTCTGCCTCCCACAAGCCATTTGTCCCAGGAGAGGCCTCTTTTTCTATCATCCTGAGAATGAGGACATTGGAATCGTTGAATTCTAATTCTTGCCCTCTTTTTCCCTTTGGATTTTAATAATTCATCACTTGAAAATGAAGATTGAACTCACACTTAAATAAACCATATGTCCAGGATCAGTTAAAAGGATTAAACTATGCAAGTTTCTTTTGACTAATACATTTTCTGTCTGTGACACCAAATGGGAAATCTTCCACCCTGCTTGTTAGCGCCGGAGAAACATTTTTTAAAAAAATACTGTTTTGGCCAAAACCGGTTTGGCTCAGTGGATAGAGCGTTGGCCTGAGGACTAGGGCATGTACTTTGGTTGCGGGCACATCCCCAGTAGGGGGTGTGCAGGAGGCAGCTGATCGATGTTTCTCTTTCATCCATGTTTCTAACTCTCCCTCTCCCTTTCTCTCTGTAAAAAAATCAATAAAATATATTTTATTAAAAAAATACTCTTTGGAAGTCCTAAGTACATGGACATGAATTTAAGTCCCTGGTTGGCTGTTGATCTGCTTTGGGACCTTGGGAATATCATCAATTTCTGTAAGCCTCAGTTTTCCCAACCACAAGATGAATAGAATAGGACAGTAGCTATGTCTGTTCCACAGAGCTATTCTGAGAATCAACTAAAAACATTCACGAATCAAGGCTCTTTACAATAAAAAAAAGAGCTGTGAAAACATCAGTTATCACTAGGGCTTCCATGGCACAGCCTTTGTGAGCACTGACCACCTGTTTGTTGTGGCTGGCGCTACCAGAAATGAAGTGGGAGAGCAGCCCAAGGGGATTTCACTTATATACACCGTGACTCCTGTTCCCACTTCACTTTCTGAGGGTTGGCGAGGTAAGCTGACGCTGTATTTAAGATGTAAGCACATTCCCCAAAGCCACTGAAATACAGAGCGGGAAGGGACAATGGGGTTATGTTAGCACCCCCCCCCTTTTGAAAGATGCAGTTTAGGAAGTGAACCTGATTTACCTAAGGTAACAGCTGCTTCAAGGTAAAAACCAAAGTAAGATCAGTCACTGTTTAAGCCCTGATTTGTGCAATGATGTCTACAATTTTGGTTAAGCACTGAAGTAAATAAGGATTCCTTTGGTTCTTTAAGATGCTGGGATTCTCCATTTCCCTTCTCCCCAACTTTCTGCCATAGTTTGCTTATCTCCTGTTTCCCAGCTCCCACTGGCACTCTGGTGGTGGTAACCTCTCCCGCCAGAGAAGAGTGTCTGTCCATCACCTCTCACCCAAAGCTGCACCCTCCACCTCCCCCCCACCATGTGCTCTTGATTCTCATCCTGCTTGCCTCCTCTGAGATTTAGTCTAGCAGCTATCTTATCTGTGTCTGGTGTTATTTTCTCTGCCTTTCTGCTGGCTCTTCTTGGCCTGGGAGGGTGCCCGTGTTTGCTGTAGAATTTTCTTTTTACTTCAGCCCACATACTGCTTCTTTTGAACAAGTGGCTACTGGAAGCAGACATTGGTAAGCAAAGTCACTGCTTTCTCAACTCCATTCATTTTCTTCTTTTACTTCATTGCTTTTTATTGTGGTAACATACACATAACCTAACATTTTCCATCCTAACTATTTTACACATATGGTTAGGAACATAAAATACATTCACATGGTTGTGCAACATCACCACCATCCATCTCCAGATCTCTTCATCTTGAAAAACAAAACAAAACACAACACTAAACTTTGTCCCCAGTAAATTATAACTCCACATTGCCCCTCCCCTGAGCCCTGGCGACTACTTTCTGTCTTTCTGACTGTCCCATGTATTCCTTATGCACTATCGCATTAGCACAGTGACTAGTGCATGGTGGCAGCCCAGAAAATGGTCCTCTCTCTGCTCTCCTTCCCCTGCCTCTCTTCCCCTGCTCTGCCCTCCCCCCACTTGTTGCAATTTGTGTTTTGACTTGTCTTGGAGAGAACCTGCTGCCCAGCTTCTGGGCATTTTTTTCTTTGGTTTCTGTGATCCCTTCTTAAAATCTTCCTCCTCTTCTGGAGTGGAATTAAGCACAACCCATAGTCACCTACCCACTCGCCCTGTATTTATATTCCCCATTCAGGGGTGGCGGCTCTTTCCACACACTCAACACACTGAGCCTCCATGCCTTCAGACCCTTCTCTTTTGTTCCTTCAACATTCAGCCCAGATGCCTTCCCCAGCGAAGCCTTCCCCAGAAATTTCAGTTGCAAGTCTACTGTCCCTCTACTGGCCCTGATTTCTTTTTTTCTTTATTTTATTTTTACATCACCATTTATCCCCACTATAGCCTCTTTCACCTCCACCCCCCTTGACCCCGCAATCACCACTGTTGTCTGGGTCCATGAGTTCTTTCTTTTTTTTCCCCCTTTTTTGCTCAATCCCTCCACCCCCAACACCAGAGCAGTCTGCCTATTCTCTATCTGTGAGCCTGTCTCTATTTTGCTCATTAGTTCAGTTTGTTCATTAAATTCCACATATGAGTGAAATCATATGGTACTTGTCTTTGAGTAGGTACAACAGCTATGGTACATTTACACATTGAAATACTATTCGGCCATAAAGAGGAAGACAATTTTACCCTTTGCAATAGCATTGCTAGACCTGGAGAACATTGCGATAAATGAAATAAGCCAGCCAGAGAAAGACAAGCCCTGATTTCAAGGTTATGAAGATTCCACTTTGCCCCACCCTAAAGTTGATGTGTACTTCACGGGCAGAGGCTGGCTGATTCTTCCCTATTGAACCTGGCCCTCACTGTAGACCCTCAGTCAGAGCTGTATAAATGAAGGAGAGCATTCATTCAATTACACTTCCCCTCTATACTAAGTGCTTTTCTGATTATGAGACTGAAAACTATCCAACCACAGGAAACATGAGTATACAAGCAGTAAAGAGAGGTTCCCAGTGTACTTTGTTTTGTGAATCTATGGTATTGGCCACTTTATTAAATATCATTATTTTAAACAAAGTACCACCATATGCTAGATAGAAAAATGGCCCTCCAGAGATGTGTGTGTCCTAATCCCTGGAACCTGTGAACTTGTTAAATAACAAAGGAGGATTAAGGTTGTGACTCAGCTGACTTTAAAATAAAGGTTATCCTGGATTGCAAGGGTCCTTAACAGTGGTGCTGTAGGGTAGCCTTATAGCTACGTTCCTGGTCTGCTGAGGGTCTTAAATTGCCTTGAATATTGTCTTTGGTTAATGCTTCATTGATAAATTCCTTCTCTAATAGAGAACTGTATCAGTTTTTGTGATATTTGCTCTAGTGAAAGAAAGCTACTTTTATTGAGTCAGGTGCTTTACATATATTACCATATTTAATGTGCTAAATAACCCAAGAAGTGGATGCTATTAAATCATTTTATGGATGAGGAAACAGGCACAGTGTTTTAATTTGCACAAGGTCACACTGGTGACCCTGAGGTTTTATTGCACATAAAGGGGAAAATTCTGAGGTGTGACATTTTAACTTTTGCAAGGCATGCTCATGGTTTATACTGGCTAGTGTTATATTTCAAAATCTTGCCTTGAAATTTGAAAGTTAAAGATTAATTTGTAATTTGTATTTTATTGAAGCACTATGACTGACTGTAATAGGCATGTGGAAAATAGAAGACAAAAATTAACCGTAAGTCCAACAAAATCTTGACTATATTTTTGCACTCTTTTCAGTCTCTTTTTCGCACATGTATGGTGTCATTTCCCACAGCTGTAATCATAGTTATATTTTAAAATTATTATATTTTATTAAAACTTTTAAAAAATAGATCTTATTGATTTTTTACAGAGTGGAAGGGAGAGGGATAGAGAGTTAGAAACATGGATGAGAGAGAAACATTGACCAGCTGCCTCCTGCACACTCCCTACTGGGGATGTGCCTGCAACCAAGGTACATGCCCTTGACCGGAATCGAACCTGGGACCTTTCAGTCTGCAGGCCAATGCTCTATCCACTGAGCCAAACCCCCAGGGGATTTGTATATACATTGAAATCCAAATAGCTCTGATAGATGTTTCTTAGAAATGCTGTTTCAAAATTAAGTTTTCTTTTAAAATTGTTTCCCTTTCAATTTGACCATGATTAAGACATCGATAATATTTAGGTAATACTTTTAAAAATCTTTCTTAATATATATAGTATATAAAATAGGCATAGTTAGAACAGTAATAATTTAGAATTGTTCTTTTTCTTTTACAACTTCAAAGAAAAACAGTTATTTTACCTTAGATGGTTAGTCTTGTTGTAAGCTAGTGGTCCTTGGCAGCTTGCTTTTCTTATTTTATTTCTGAAGTCTTGTAATTACAGATAAAACTCAAAGTATTACAAGTAATCCCACATGTAATGAGTAAGGTCTTTGGAACAAAATGGTCATTCTTCAACTAAAGAATTTTTTGTGCCATTTCTCCCTGCTCTTTGATAGTAATCTTGTTCTTGAGTTTCCTTATTGCAGATTGTGTATCAGGGGATCAGGACACTGAATGAAGCAATGTTTGAAAATCTTTTATAAATTCTGAGATGCTCAATCAATGTAAAATATTTGTCTGGTTCTAGGGCAAACTACAGCCTGTGGAGCCAAATCTGTGCCTGTGTTTGTAAATAAACATTTATTGGAACGCAGCCATATCCCTTCATTTACTTAATTGTCTGTGGCTGATTTCATGATACAGTGGCTTGCCAAGCTTAAACTATTCACCCATATGGGCCTTTGCGGAAAAAGTTTGTCAACCTCCGGTATATATAATGAAGGATAAGTTTTGTGTGAAATTCTTGAGAAAGGCGCCTAAAGAAGCTGAATTTTTTATTTACACAGAAAAAGGAGCCAATCTAACACTTGCTAAGTTTTTACTTATTCTTTTCTTTCAAATTTTATATTTATATTAGGGCTGAAACATGAACACAGGTTAAGTTCACTTTCCCACTTTTTGGACCTACTTTTTAGTCTTTCAACCAGTTCTTTTCAAAGCCCTGAAGTTAATACTGTCACCAGATGCTGACTTGACTACACAAATGCAGTTCACAAATGAATTGTGTGTGTTTTTATATATTTTGTGGATATATGCTATTTCCCTCATGCAGCCCAAAAAATATTCCCCCTGGGAACCCTCCAAACGTAGTCTCTTCCTTCCCTGTAGTGCCTCCTTGTGGTGAGCAATGGGATCTTCACTGACAAACTCAACATTGCTTAGTCATCAAGGAAGCTGAATCAGTAATGGCTGACCCATCCCATACTCTGCTCAGAGTAAGAAACCCTATCATATATATATGAGAGATGAATAATTAGAATGAGACAACTTGCTGGTGGATACAAGTTGGAGAAAAATTCCCTTTTCTTACTCTCAGACCTTTTACTTTTACTATAAATGGGTTTAGATTAAACATTAAACAAAGAATAAATTACTCGTTGGGGCTTTTTAAAAATAATCTGAATTTATATGGCTGTTTATATATGTGTGTGTGTATAATATATATAATATATAATATATTATATATATTATAATTATATATTATGTATGATATATAATATATATAGTTATAATATATTATATATACATATATGTTTATGTATATATCCACATCTTGTTTGTATATGCATGCATGTGTATAACTAAATCTTATTTTTGGTAAGTCTTGATACTGAAAGAGATTAAGAGTAGAGTCTGTGACTGTACCCTTTATATGTACTTTTGATCTGGACTCCCACCTGTGTGATAAATTTTCCTCAGGTAGTTGTTTATCTCTCATTTATTAGTCAACAAGCAGGAGAATCTTCAGCAAAGAATCACATCTAGTCTTTTACTTTCCTCTTAAGTTACCTCTAGGTAAAATATGTTGACAGAGCAAAGGAGTTCACCAATATTTCATTGATCCAAATAGCTACAATAGTAACCGCTGAGTTCTTATACTATAAAAACTAGAACATTCTCAAAATCTAGATAAGGATTATAACATTTGTTTGCAACCATTGTCAGGAAAAACACAACTGTACTGAATCAATTGTTTAGCTATACATGCTGGGACTTGATGTGTTATGTCCCAAAATGTAGTGATAATGAGCAAAGTTATGAACTAGCTTATTCTGCTATACAGCTTTCACTGGTCTACCTGGATGAAGATAAAGGAAGATGTGATAGTCATAAGAATTGACAGATCTGGGGTAGATTCAGCACAAATGGCACTCTTGAGACATTTGAAACTATGGCATTTAACAAAATGTTCTTATAGTTTAAAATATATTCATTCCAAAATGTTGCCAAGGATCTGAGTGCTGTGAACAGCTTGCACCGAGATTTGTGTGGTTGCTATTCTAGGGCAAAAGCCCTAGAATAAGCAAGTGGGAAATAATATCAGGGTAGGTATATATTACTATAGTAACAACTTACTAAGAATAATGTTATTATCTATATAATAAAAGTCTAAGCGACTGTTACGGCAGAATGACCGGTCGCTATGATGTGCACTGACCACCAGGGGAAGACACTCAACACAGGAGCTGCCCCTTGATGGTCAGTGCACTCCCCCAGGGAGAGCGCCATTCAGCCGGAAGCTAGGCTCACGGCTGGCGATCGCAGTGGTAGTAGCGGGAGCCTCTCCCATCTCTGTGGCAGCACTAAAGAGCAGTAAGCTGAGGGATGTCAGCCTACCCAGGCCTAAGCTGGCAGGCAGATATCTCCCAAGGGGTCCTGGGCTGTGAGCGGGTACAGGCCGTTTTGAGGGATACCCCCCAGTGCACAAATTTTGTGCTCTGGGCCTCTAGTCTATATATATATATATATTCTAAAGCCTAAGTGCTTGTTGACCAGTTGCTATGATGCACATTGACCAGGGGGCAGATGCTCAATGCAGATGTTGCTCCCTGGTGGTCAGTGCACTCCCACAGCCAACTTCCCACTGCCAGACTGAGGGACCCCACCAGTGCACTAATTTGTGCACCAGGCCTCTAGGGTGGAATAATATAAAATGTTACATTTTGAGTGACTTTCTAATGCCTTGTTTCGTTCAGATAAAATCTTGATAAGGTGCGAAGTACTGAGAGAAAGCAGTGACATTCCATTTGCTTTTCTTAGCATGGCGATACTAACATATACTCTTCAAATGAAATAATAGTATTCTGGAGAAGTTAATTATGCCTTTGTAATTTCTATTATATAAAGAAACTCTTCATCATGAAATTCTTTAAACGCAACCTGGATCTTTTGGGTTGCCTTTCATTTGACTTGTTTTCATTTTCAGTAGGGTAAAAAAGGGCCACATAATTATGAAAGCCATTTTTTGACAATGAAGTACAGATAACTAGTGCTTTTTAAAAGAAGTCATCTGCTACTGTAGTGTTCTCAACCCTAGTTGCACATTATATCATCTGGAGAATATTTTATAGAACTTCTGTGCTCCAGCTCAAATTTCTGATTCCTTTGATTCAAGGTGGGGCATGGGGCGTGTGTGCGTGTGTGTGTGTGTGTGTGTGTGTGTGTGTGTGTATTAAACTACCTATGAGATTGTAATGTGCTGCCAGATTGAAATTACTACTGTTCTGGACCTTTCAGTTATTAATAGCTAACCACATCATACTATGATCTGCAAAGAGATTCTTAAAATGTAAGTTTAGGTAGATGTAGTAGATTTTAAAATATATATATTTTATTGATATTTTACAGAGAGGAAGGGAGAGAGATAGAGAGCTAGAAACGTCAATGAGAGAGAAACACCAACCAGCTGCCTCTTGCACACCCTCTACCGGGGATGTGCCCGCAACCAATGAACATGTCCTTGACTGGAATTGAACCCTGGACCTTTCAGTCTGCAGACCGACGCTCTACCACTGAGCCAAACTGGTTTTGGCAGATGTAGTAGATTTTGACTAGAGTGTCGGTCAGTCTCAGAGATTCCTCTGCCTCTAAATTTCTGGGATTCAAATCCATATACCTCAGGAGATATCTTTTTTATTAGCCACCTAGATTGAAACATTTAACAAGGAAACATCTTTGTTATGAAGTAGTTGCAATCTGGTGGCGTTGGATGGGCTGAGTTAAGAGGTGGCTTCACTTAGGAGAATGATGGCCCCATCATTCTGCAGTGAAGAATTTCCATAAAACAATGCTGTGGGACCGGTTTTATTCCATTTGGACAATTCAGAACACTGAGGTTTGAAGAGGATACATAATTAGGAGGTGGCAGAGCCAGGATTTGGAAGCAGTCCATTTGCCTCTTAAACACATTCTTTTTCCATTTGATCACGCTTTCTCACACATTGAGAAGATCTTCTATGGCCTTGGTTGCTTGTGCTACGAATGCGCAGGAGTAAGATGGAAGAAGGACGAGAGAGATCATGGACAGCTCAGACTGTCATGGTGAATACATGTGTGTTTGAACACATTTGGAATCATCTGAATGAACTATCATTATTGACAGGTAATATACATGTCCTTAATGTCCATAGCTGTTAAGGTTTTCTATTATTTGTATGTAAAAGTTACATTGTGGTCATCTAACACAAATAAAGGGGGCTTTTATAATTCTTTTTAAACAAGAACTATTGGAATAGCCTGTTACAGTTATATTTATTGACTGTAAATGTAATTGATTGAGAGTTCTGTAAAACTTGTTATCTGATAATGATTTCAAGTGAGGTACTTTCTGATGGTCAATTCTGTTAACTGGATGGTTAGTAATGCCTTTCATAAGAACTTTATATGTCAGCACAAGACTGTAAACGTATTAATAAAAAGGGGAAATTACCCATCTTGCAATTACAGCAAAGATAATTACAAAAGCAATTTCCATTCATTGATTTTCTGTTATATGACAAGATGTTGCAGCTATATTCTTTTTAATTCTCATGAGGTAAGTGGGATTCTTACTCTTCAGTAGAGAAAACTGCACTTAGCTAAAAAAATAAAACAATAAAAAACTTTCCCCAAAGTTTTCAGTGCCTCTAAGTGGTGGAACTGCAATTGAAACCCAAGTTTTCTGACTCTAAAGCCCATGCTTTTAGCTGTCTTGCTAGAGAGACTGTTACTTTGTTAGCACCCTGTTTTTAAAAAAATCCATGCTTAGCCTTGTTATATTTACTAAACTTCTTCAAAGTGATCGCTCCAAATTAGTTATTCTTATGTCTCAAAGATCCATTTACCACATGAATTCCCCCCTTTGTAGCTGCTTCTTTGGGGATTTTAAGAAGGATTTTATGTATGTATAAACGTCTATGAAATACAATATGCTTACAGAAATGTGGCTATACTGGTTTGGCTCAGTGGATAGAGCATCGGCATGCAGACTGAAAAGTCCCAGGTTCAATTCCGGTCAAGGGCACATGCCTTGGTTGCGGGCACATCCCCCATGGGGGTGTGCAGGAAGTGGCTGATCGATGTTTGTCTCTCATTGATGTTTCTCTCTATCCCTTTCTCTTCCTCTCTGTAAAAAATCAATAAAATATATTTTAAAAACAACAACAACAAAAAACACACAGAAATGTGGTATTAGCAGTTTGCTGCTGAAACAAGTACTATAAACAAGCATCCATCTAACCACCACCAAGACCAAGAAATGTAATGATGCTAGGACCACAGAATTCCCTTCTTTCTTTACAATTA
Source organism: Vespertilio murinus (assembly GCA_963924515.1). Taxonomy (NCBI): domain Eukaryota; kingdom Metazoa; phylum Chordata; class Mammalia; order Chiroptera; family Vespertilionidae; genus Vespertilio; species Vespertilio murinus. Next base: position 102,675,670 of record OZ004710.1, read on the forward strand.
TTACCCATTTCTCCCAGAATGGAAATCATTTCCTTGTTATTTTTTTATTTTACTGAATGAAACTCATTTCCTTGTTACGTTTTTTATTTTACTATCTAAATATTTATTCATAAATTCGTTTTGCCTATTTTTTAGGCTTTATATAAATGGATTAATACAGTATATATTCTTGGATCTGGATTTAATTGCTCAGCATATTTAGTAATGTCATTTTCTGCATAGCCATCTTGCACATCTTTTGTTAGATTTTTTCCATGTATTTATTATATTTTGATGTTACCAAAATTGCATGTTTTCCAACATTTTATTTCTAAAAAGTGCTGATTTATTAAAAAATTTATTTTTGAGCTTTGTCATATTCAGCAATCTTGCTTTAAAAAAACTGTAAAAGTATAGTAATAGTGACTTCTTTGATTTTTCAATAAATGTAATATAATCTGTAAAAAAATATTTTCTTCCTTTTTATTTTATTTATTTTTATATATATATTTTATTGATTTTTTACAGAGAGGAAGAGAGAGGGATAGAGAGTTAGAAACATCGATGAGAGAGAATCATTGATCAGCTGCCTCCTACACACCCCCCACTGGGGATGTGCCTGCAACCAAGGCACATGCCCTTGACCGGAATCGAACCAGGGACCCTTCAGTCCGCAGGCCGACACCCTATCCACTGAGCCAAACCGGTCCCAGCTATTTTCTTCCTTTTTAATCTTTCTATTTTTTCTTACCTTATTGTCATGGCCAAGAGCTCTAGTGCAAATGCTGAATAGGAGAGATGATGGTGGACACCCTGTCTCATTCTCTTTTGTAAAAGAGAGTGTTTTTGATGTTTTACCATTAAGTATTATATTTATAGGTTTTTGGTATGTATCTTTTTTAGAACAGAAACTTCCCTGTTTTGCTGTTCTTTTTAATCAATACATTTGGCTTTTTCTATATATATTGAGATGAAAATATGATTTTTCTTTTTTAATCTGTTGCTATGGTAAGGTATATTGATTGACTTTAACAAAAATTTTAACTAAGTGTGTATTGAGTTAAATTTAATTTCCTTATGATGTATTGTCCTTTTGAAAAAGTGGGTTTGATATGCTAACATTTTAAGATTTTTGCTTCTATGATTATGAATGAGATTGACATACAGTCTTCAGTTCTAGTTGTGTTTTTATATTTGCTGCAGTCTAAACTCCAAGCTTCAGAAAGTGCCCTTGCTCCTTTTCTATGGCAGGGTTTGTACAATTTATCCTTAAATTTTTGTGTTTAGTGTTAATTGCTTCCTTAAATTTTTGGTTGAACTTGCTGATGAAGCCATCTGGGCCTGCAGTTAATTTTTTTTTTACCATGGGAAGGTTTTTAATTAATGATTCCATTTCTTAAAGCACCATTCAAGTTGTATGTGTCTTGTGACTGTTTTGATCAGTTCTATTCTGTTGTGATTTTTCCCCCCAATTCACAATTTAAACTTCGGAATAAAGTGGACTGAAATACACTCTTTAATTATCATTATCTGCAATTATGTCTTTCTGTCTTATTCACCAGTCTTCATCAAATGGACAATTTATGCCTTTATTGATCTTCACTATTTTATGCTTTTTAATTTCTGCTCTTATTAATATTTCCTCCCTTGTTTTTTCTTTTGTCCCTAATGTCCTAATGAGATAACATATTTAGCTTTGTTATATTTACTTGTTCTTACTGTCTAGGATTTATTTCTTATTCTAAGTAGCTTTGGCTTCATCCTAAAAGTTTAGCATGTAGTAAATTTGTTACTTAGTTGAAAATATTTTTAAATTTGTCTTGCTTTCTTCTTTGATCCATGAGTTACTTAGATATCTTATTTCATTTTTTAAATGTATTGGGGTGTATTTTGTCTTTACATGACAAAAATTTCTATATCATTTAGTGTAGTTATGCTGTTATTTTTTTCACTTTTTTTATTTGAAAGTATCTTTCTCACCTTCATGCTTGATGGACAGGTTCACTGGTTATAGAATTCTAGGTTGGAAATACTCAATTCATGTAGTTTCTTTTAGCACTTTGAAGATATTCTATTGCCTTCTGAGTTCAGTAATTTCTTTTTTGGAGGGCTGGGGGGAAGTCAACTGTCATCTACTTATTGCCCCTTTGAATGTAATTTGCCTTTTTGCTCTGGCTACTTGTAAAATTTTATCTGCCTTAATTTTCTGCATTTTCACTATGATGTGATTAAACATATATTTATTTAGTTCATCCTTTTGGGGGTTATTAGGGTTTCTTGAACCTGAGAATTATATATTTAGTGAATTTTGGAAAACTCTCAACCATTGAGGGAAGTTATTTAAAATGATCTGGATCCATTACTGCATTTTTCACACATGGAAACATAAAAGACAAGTATAGTTAAGTTGCTTGAATTTAAAGTTGTAATTTGTGGTATTACAGTTATACTTGGTATGATTAAATGATTAAATGCCTATGTATATGTCTGTCTATGCTACAGTATTGTAACTTGCTTGGCAATGGGGTCTCACACCTTAAGAAAATGAGCTGAGTTATTTGTAATAACACTGGAGGTGACCTTTGCTTAGGCATATTACTTGAACTTTACTTTTTTCCCCCATCAGCTTTCAAATTCTTAATAAGTTGTCTATTGTATTTTAAAGAGGAAATGTATTTCTTGCTATGAAACTAACCTTGTCATATTGCTGGGAAATAAAAGAAAATAGAAAAAGTTAAAACATCTCAGTAGTGAGGTGGTCATTTGGCAACCCTGCTTGTGAAAAACCACTCTTAAGTATACTGCATCTCCTTTAACAGTCTCCTTACCAGTTGACTAGCTCATTTTGACAACATCTCTTTCTGGAATTTAGGCTGTGGATGGAATGTCTTGCAAATGGAGTTGACTTCATATTAGAGTTACCTGCAAACTCCACAAACAGTAAGTAAAGTTAATAGTATACTAGGTTTTTATAGCTTCTTACTTATTCAAGTTGTTTTCCATTTTAACTTTACTAGGAACATACTTAAGTTTGTTAATGTTTCATTGTTTTTTATACTTCCATTTACTATTTTTATACTTCATTCCCCTTTGTTTTTGCCATTATAATGACAATGGAGTACTATTCTTTCAGTAGAGGTGCAGATGTGGCTAGAAAAGCATCAGGTGACCAGAGTTCTCATCTTTTTCCAACCTTTGGGAACTTAGTTTATTTCTGGGAGCCTTGGGTTCCTTACTTTTATTTCCTTTTATTTTTTGTGCTAATAAATTTTAATATTATTTTCTTTTTCTTTTTTATATCAATTTTTAAAAATTACAGCTTACATTTAGTATCACTTTGTTTTAGTTTCAGGTGTATAGTTCTTCACTTCTAAAAAGAGGGATTGGATTAGATGATTTTTATACTTGAGCCATCCATTTTTAACAAAATTCTTTTGATTGTAAGACTTATGTTATGAACTAAATGTTAGTGCCCCGCCAAAATTCATGTTAAAATCCTAATTTCCAGTGTGATGGTATCAGGAGGTGAAGCATTAGGTCCTTGGGGCTTTGCCCTCATGAATGGGATTAGTGCTTTTATATAAAGACTCCAGAGGGCTCCCTTGCCTCCTTTAAAAATGTTTTTATTGCTGAAACCGGTTTGGCTCAGGTTCGATTCCTATCAAAGGCATGTACCTTGGTTGTGGGCACATCCCCAGTGGGGAGTGTGCAGGAGGCAACTGGTCGATGTTTCTCTCTCATCGATGTTTTTAGCTTTCTATCCCTCTCCTTTCCTCTCTGTAAAAAATCAATAAAATATATTTATAAAACAAACAAAAATGTTTTTATTGATTTGGGAAAGGAGAGGAGAGGAAAAGAAAGGAGAGGAGTGGGGAGGGAAGGGGAAAGGAGGAGAGGAGAGGAGAGAGAGATATGGCCTCCTGCACTCTCCCTACTGGGGATCTAGCCTGCAACCAGGGCATGTGCCCTGATAGGGAATCTGACCTGTGACCTTTTGATGCATGGGATGAAGCTCAACCAACTGAGCCACATTGGCCAGGGCTCCCTTGCCTCCTTTTAGGCCAAGAGAGGTTACAGTGAAAAGGCGGTTGTCAGTGAGTATGAAGGCCCTCACTAGACACTAAAGCTGCCAGCAGCGTGATCTAGGACCTCCCAGCTTCCAAAATGAAGGGAAATAAATGTTAGCTGTTTATAATCCATCCAGTTTATGGTGTTTTGTTATAGCAAAATGGACAAAGATAACATCCAAGAGGCAATATCGCATACTCAGTTGGATAGCTGAGCATTTCTCAGTGTAGCCATTCATGCTAAAGCTGGACATGTGGGACCCATCCGTGCATAGACAGCATTCAAAATCTCGAGCTCAAATGAAGCCACCAAGGGAGGGAGTTGTAGAAGAGAAGAGGAGCCAGCTAAGCACTGAGCCCTGGGACACCCTGTTGTCGATATTAAAGAGCAGAGGTACCAATAAAAAAGACTGAGCAGCTGTAGCCAGGAATATAGGTTAAGAACTAAGAAATCCAAGTATCTTGGGAATAAAGTATGAAAAGTGTTTCAAGAAGAAAAAAGAGTTGTTTTATCAAATGAGGTTGATAGTGTGGGTAAGATAAATACTCAAAGTTTACTGTTGGCTGTAGCAGTGTGGATATCGTGGGAGACCTTGCCAAAAGCACTGGTTTGGTCAAGGGATGGTGATCTGCTTTATTGGAGTTCATGAGCATGTGTGTGGAGGAGGGAACTAGAGCTAGTATAGCAACTCTCTGGAGATTTTCTAAAAATGGGAACAGAGAAATGGGGTTGTACCTGGAAGAGTACAGGTTCTCATTTTGTTTTTTATTAATGGAGAAATTGAGTAATTGTAATGATGTTTATATACTGACTAGAGGCCAGGTGCATGAATTTAGTGCACTGGGGTGGGTGTCCCTCAGCCCAGCCTGCACCCTCTCCAATCTAGAACCCCTTGGGCCTAAACTGGCAGTTGGACATCCCTCTCACAATACAGGACTGCTGGCTCCCAGCTGCTCACCTGCCTGCCAGCCTGATCACCCCCTAACCACTCCCTTGCCAGCCTGATCGACGCCTAACTACTCCCCTGCCGGCCTGATTGCCCCCAACTGCCCTCCCCTAATGGCCATCTTGTAACCACATGGGGGTGGCCATCTTGTGCCAGGGTGTGATGGTCAATTTGCATATTACCTATTTATTATATAGGGTAAAAGTGGTCCTCCCTCCCTTCTGTCTCTGTCTCTGTCTCTCTCTTTCCTCTCCTCTCCTTCTCCTTCTCCGTCTCCGTCTCCTTCTTCTTTTCTTCTCTTCTTCTTCTTCTTCTTCTTCTTCTTCTTCTTCTTCTTCTTCTTCTTCTTCGTCCCCATCATCTGTGATTTAAGCTTGACCATGATTTGCCCTGTCTTTCTTTTGTCTTTGCTTCTTTTTCCTTTGTTTCATGGTGAGGTTTGGCTCTCTCTTGGGAAGTTGGTGAGGGAAGAAAGAATGGGTGGGGTGGGATATCACAATTCAGAATTAGACCCATGGGTTGGTTCAAATCACCTACCTTTAGAAGTATGTAATTCCCCTAGATAACCAACCTGTGAATTATCCAAGTTACTAGTATAACTGATGAAACTGAAGCCTGGGGTTACTTGTATTATTTAAACAATAATGGGCAACTCTTATAACCATTGCACATCCTGCTCCTTTTCTGACATGACTTTTTCTCTTCTGTGTAGGAAGTGTTGGCTAATAATGGTAGGCATTGCCCCTAATTCTTCCAGTCGGTTTTAGGTGCACGTTGTGCCTCTTCCAGACCACTTAGGTCTAAATAAAGGACACTAAATCAAAGCTTCCATTCTTTTTTCTTGCAGCTTCTAGGTGAAATGCTGATTCTAATTCTGGAACTGTCTATAAGGATTCCCTGTATTGGTGTCAGGTCACCAGAAAGCTGAGAGTCCAGATAAATGTGTTTCTTTCTTTAGATAGGAACAGGAAAGGGCTGGTTTGAGGAGGTCCTGCTAGCTGCTTTGGTACTGAGCTTGAACCCTGGACTGAGGATCCCAGGTGACCATTATGATCATTATATGCCCCCTGCCCCCTGATTTTGGGGGATGAAGCTCACCGGGAGAGAAACAATGCAAGTCGCTCATGCAGCTGGTGTCATGGACTGGTATTGCCCATGAGGTGGGAAGGGACAGATCTTGCCACTGGGGGGCGGTGTTATCTTTGGCCTCCAGGAGGCCCTAGTACTCTTGTCCGCACTTTCTTCTTGGTATCAGCACCATCTTTGATACTTCCTATTAAGAAAATGAGCATCTTTGAGAAAGTGAGACCTTCAAACTCCCTCAAACAATGCCACGTAAAGGGTCATCTATTAGCAGCTCCCATGGCTAGGTTTGGGAACGATGGGTGATGAAGCATGCTAGGGCCAGGCCTTGCATAATTCATACTTGAAGCTCCTGCCTGCTTGATGGTGTGTGAATTTTGGAGACTTTGGAGAATTTTCTGATTCCAGCTCAGGGCCACAAATTATTGCTTGAGCCATAATCTTCTACGCTGCTTAGTCTCCTCTCTTCTTTGTTCTTCATATTTCCACCAGAATGTGTCTGGCTACTTCAGCCTTTCCTGGACCATTAACCCCCCTGAGGGATCTCCCAGGATAAAGCCTTACAGGTTTGCTGCTCTCTGTTTTTTTTAATTATTTACCCCCAGGACAGCGCTCCATGTTAATGATAGTGGCATCAAGTACAGATTAATTGAAATGAGGCAGAATTAAGAAAAATTCTGGTCTGCCCATATGAATTTCAGAAACTTTTACTTCTTTGTAGTAGACCACAGCTTATGAAAGAATATGCAAATCACACAGAAACCATGCAAATAAATTTGCTTTCTTGTTTGCTATTTCACACACCTGAAAAATGCCTCCAGTGAAATTCAGAGGAGACTGTTCGAAATCATAGGTCCCAAAAGCCAAGGAGACATAAGCTATTGGGAAATTAAGCTGCATGGTAACTATTTTTTAGTCTCGAAGGCCACGTTATAGGCATGCTCATTACATTTCTATTACAGAGGAAGCAGTCTTGAGTATTCCACTTCATTCCCTTATGTCATTCTTACAGTGGAAAGCTGAAATCGTGAGCTTTAGAAAATGGATTTCCTTTGAGTTTAGCCTTTTCTGAAAGGAAGACTAGATGAATAAAAATTTGCCCTGCCTTTTTACTCTGTCAACTCAAGAGTTCTTTTTCTTCTTAGTGCGGGAACCACTCATGAAGTCCCAGTTGCTCCTAATGCTTGCACGCGCCTTTCACCACGTGAATTATTCATTTTGCTGCCTTTGTTATAATAGCCACAGTGTTCAGTTGGGAAAACTGTCTTGTGATATATCCTTCTTTTGCTAAAAGGCTACATATCATCAGCCTCATTTGATTTAGAAGCCAATTCAGCATACCACACATACCTTCAAGACGAATGTCAGGATCCTTCCTGCTATGAAAATGTCACGCATGCTTAACATGACAGCTTGTCACAAGTGATGGTTGATAGTTTCAAATGCTTTTTAATTATTGTTCTTGAATCTTCAAAGCAATTTAATCGGAGGATTTTCATTTTCAACAGGAAAAGCCCCTCAAATATTTGTTTTGGTTTCTAATTTCAAAATGTTGATTTGGAGAGCTAGAGTATCCAAAGTGTAGTGTGAAGGGAATGCATTTAATTGTGGTGAGCATATAACATTTACCATTTTAAATGTATAGCACAATTGTGTTAACTGTATTCACATTGTTGTGCAGCACATCTCTATAACTTTCCATCTTGGAAAACAAAATATATAGCTATCTTGGCAAAACAAATTTGGTTTGGTAGATAGAGTGTCGTCCTGTGGACTGAAGGGTCCCAGGTTCAATTCCAGTCAAGGGCATGTACCTTGGTTGCGGGCACATCCCCAGTGGGAGGTGTACAGGAGGCAGCTGATTAATGTTTCTCTCTCATTGATGTTTCTATCTTTCTACCCCTCTCCCTCTCTGTAAAAAATCAATAAAATACATATTTTTAAAAATCTATAGCTATCTTACAATATACCCGTTTTCTCTTCCCTCTTCTTCAGCTACTGGAAAACACCATTCTAGTTCCTTTTTCTAAGAGTCTGACTACTTTATAGAACTTGTATAAATGGAATCATGCAATCTGTCTTTTTGTGACCAGATTATTTAATTTAGCATATGCCCTCAAGGTTCATCCATGTGACAGGATTTCTTTTTTTCTTTTTTTAAGGCTGAATAGTATTCCATTGTATGTATATACCACATTTTCTTTACTCATTCATCTGTAAAGGTGGTGTCTTTTGTGAAAGTGCTCTTAGGAAAGCTTTTCTCCTAAATTGTCTGTACTTCACTAGAATGTCTAGAGGGAAGAGATATGGTAAACGGGGCAGAGGTTAAAACATGACAGGCTGGATGACCTGAGATCCATAGGGATATAGTAGTAGGTTTTCTCATTGCCTCTGGATTTTTCTCTCTGATCGATCATCTTCTGTGTGAATTCCAGCCCCAACTCAGACTTGAAGCAGCTCTGGCTAAAGCAAAAACACTAGCAATATGCTCTGTGGTATAGATTCAGTCCAAATGTTGTCAGAGAACCAGAAGACAATGGTTAACTTTGAAAGAACACATGGTCACATGGCTTGGGAGACTGCATTATGCAGAATTACTTTCACTTATTTGTCTTTTTTACTTGGCTCTTGTTCTGAGCAAGATTATGAAGGGATGGGAAAGCCTGATGGATAGTGGCTGGGGTCCCTGTCCTTATAGATGCTGCAATGTCAGCAGTTTCCTGTCTCGGCAGGTATGAACAGTGAAGAGTGAGCCTTTCTCCTTCCCTGTCTCTTATTATTGTTGGACTAGAGGCCCCTTGTAGGAAGATTCCTGCAATAGGGCTTCCTGCTGCGGTCTCTACTGTCCCTCTTGCTCCCCGCCCCGCTTTCTTCTCTGCAGCTTCACTCCCTTCTGCAGTGCTTGGCTTTTTTCTACGCTGTCTTCAGCTCTGGTCTGGATATGCAAATTAACCACCATATTGGTTGGGTTAATTTGCATACTTGCCCTGATTGGCTGGTTGGCATGGCTTGTAGGTGTAGCAAAGGTACAGTCAATTTGCATGTTTCTCTTTTATTAGAGTGGATAAGTGTGAAGAACAACAGAAGGTGGGAGCCCCTCTTTATTTCTTTTCTGCAGGTTGTTGGACTGCACACAGGGCATGTGATATCCACCTCCATCACTGAAAATGCCTGAGCTCATAATTGCAGAGTACCTTGCCTTTCTCTGCTTTTGTTATTTTCTCATAGAAAAGCTAGATAAGGAGCTGCTGGGCAGGGGAGGGGAGAAGTAAAGCTTAGGGAAATTTCCAGAGGCTTCCAGAGAAACCTAAAGTATCTGGAGCAATGCTGTGTGCTTGTAATGGCTCCCTGGAGATTATCGACCCTGAGGCACTTCAGTGGTAGAGTTGGAAAGTGGGGTGAACAGAACAGGCTAAGGAGCAGGTGCATAGTTCTGCAGCAGTGAGGACTGGTACCATCCTGCCTCCTGAGACTGAATGCTGGGGAGGAGGTGCACATCCAGGTCCTGCCAAGTGGCAAGGCGGTCAGCTGATTGTCAGGTGTGAGTCAGGGACGGCCCTGACCCAATCTGTTCCCCAGATGAGGGTTCTGCTTTAGGAGGCAGGTGGTAGCCAAAGCCTTTCTGCTTTGTGGATGCCAATTTGGAGGCAAGAATAAATATTTTAAAATATTTTTTAGCAAAGGGTGTGTGTGTCCATGGATTTAAAAATAAGTTTACAGTGTTAATTTTGTCTCCTAAAATTTTTATAAAAATCTCCAAGTCTACAGGAAAGTTGAATTTTATAGTGAATACATATGCTTAATAACTAGATTACTAGCATTTTAAGATATTACTTTATCAAATCCCTAACCATCAGTTGCTCATCTCACCATCCATTAGCTCATCTTTTTATGTGTTTTTAAAAAACACCCCTAAAAGCTTCTGCATTATAAGTTGAGTATTTAGTTTTCAATCTTTTAAATGTAAAATTTACATGCAATTAATTTTAAAAAAATTTAAATGCACAAATCCTAAGTGTAGAGTGCTGTATTTTCTATCCTTTTTGTCAGCTTTTACAAACCAATTTTTCTTCCTTTTTACAAAACCAAGCTTCTGGTTAGTCACAGAATTTTTAGAATTTAAGAAATGCAGTTTTGAAAGTGGTTGGAAAGATGGTTAATTTTTTTTGGTTTTTACAATCCAGAAGTGAAGGGTGAGTTGAAAAGTGACTTCTAGCGTTGCCATTTGCCTGCTGGCAACTTCTTTCTTCTGCCTTTCCTTTTCTTAAGAAATTCCAAGGGAAACAATCTAGTCACAATATTTCATAATAAATATACACCTTCCCTCAATTCAGTATAGCGATCCTACAAAGTCCTGATAGACAATTCCATAGCAATCCATGATGGTGTGTGTCCATGTGGAATCAAAGGTCCTTATGAAATGGCAGATGACGTTAGTGTTATGAAGGGTATATTCGTGATGCTCATTAGAAAAATGGAGATGCAGGTGTTGATTTTGTTTCTCACTGTGTTACTGGGGACTCTTTACTTCCATTATTTGCTTGAGTTGTTTGTACACCACTGCTCCGCCAAGCTGCTTGAAACCCCAAACTCAGGTAGGACAAGAATATGCTCTGGCCCTGAGTGATGTCTTGTTTTTAAAAGGAGGGTAGAGTGGAGATTTGTTTTTTTAAATGTTGACTATGTGCACCCCAATGCCAGGTGCTGTGGGTAAAATGGAGAACATCAAAGAGAATCTCTAGGAGTGTTCTGTTTGCTTGGGAAAGACATAAGTAGGAGATGGTGTAATATGAGTTCAGAGGGCAGGCAGTGGCTGACAGCACCAGTGGTTATAAAAGGTTTCAGGAGGAGCATCTGCTTTGAGGAGGTTGGGTGGGTGTGAATAGAGGGAGGGAGAGAGGAGGACTTTAAAGGTTCCTGCGGATTGCTCTTAGCAGAGGTGCCTTTTCTAAGGCATCAATCCAGCATGAATTGATGGCAGATTTCAGGAAGACTTGGCAGATAAGATTGAAAAGATAAATCAGGTCAATGATATCAGGCCTTAATTGACAGACAGTTTAAAGAGGCTCGGACGTGCTATAATTTTCTCAATCATGTTGCATTCCTCTTGTGTGATTAACAGAAATCATACCATACTAGTAGTGCCTTTATGTCAAAAGAAAGAATGGTACTCATTAACTGACTTGTTTAAATAAAAGAATTTGTGTGAACTGTTTCTAACTAGATTTGTGAGAAATGATGATCAAAGAACATATGTGGGATAAATGTTTAATCTGAAGGTTTAAATATCAATACCACCTTTCTATGAGAAGCCATGACCATGATGAGTTGTGCTCATTGTATTAATGGGATACGGTTCCTGTTTAAAGCACAAGCAAGCAAAAAGGCCCAACAGCATTTCTTGTGTATAGTTACTCATAGTCTTAAGTGTTACAACATTCCAAAGGAAAGGAAAACAGAAAGGGGGGTAGGGAGTTGGTGGTTTGAAAACTATAGTGAGTAACTGACTTGTGCTAATCCCAGTGTACTCATAAGTGAGTAACAATAGTGGATTTAGAAGGGATATGAGTAGAAGAGGGGATATTTAAAGGTTGCCATAATACTCAAGGCAGCTGAATTGGTCACAAGTAAGGATTCTCTCTGGGAAATCTGAAAGTGGTTCAGTTCACCCCCACAAAGTCCTCATTCTCCTTTATCTGAAGGAGTCATCTTGGGGAAGTCAAGAGTTCTTTCAAGTATGGCTTCTTTTCCACTGGTTTCCTGGGGGGAATTCATGGCAGATGAACTTGCTTGTGGTTTTGCATTGAAGACGTGCCAGTGGTAAGCAAGAACAATCCATTGATTTTTTTTTAAAAAAGGTCGGTGGTGATGTTTATGAACTGGAAACACAAACGGTTTGTTTGAATTTATTTTCTTAGCTTTGGTTTCTAAACACGGTATAAAAGTATAAGAACTGACCAGCCATCCTTTTCATAAACATAGATGTTATCTTCTTTTTAAACAAACGATGATAGCATATAAATAGAGCAAAATGCAACTGGCCAAAATGTGAAGACAGGAAAGTCTGTTGTGGATTTTCAATTATGAGCGTTTAATCAGAAAATTTGTTTTCATTCATGTTGAGAATATTTTTAAATTTTATGTAATGTATTTTCCTTGGGACTTGAGCCTGGGCCAGATAAAGGGATTTGCTGTCATTTTCTATCATCGTATCTGTCTTATTTTTGTGGATATTGATCATTGACTAGTCACTCATCCTCATTAGAATTAAACTCCATAAGGATAAGGGCACCATGTTGTGGGCTATTATTGTAACACCAGCACCCTCCTAACCCAGTGATCAGACACTTATTATTTGATCAAAGAAATAAGATCATAACCCATGCATTAAAGGTGGATTTATCCAGCTATGTCTTAGGGATTTTGATGTCATTAGCTAAACATATGACATGATTATTTAATTTTTAGCCAATATATTTAAATGAGCTTATTTCCCCATTGGTTTTGTTGTTAAGTTTTGTTTTCTCTTGTTATTTGAGATTTCCAGGAGGCTTGGGTCGCTTTAAAGAAATTTTTGTCAATCCTCACCCAAGGATATTTTTCCATTGATTTCTAGAGAGAACAGAAAGGAAAGGGAGAGACACAGAGAGAGAAACATCGATGTGAGAGAAACACATCAATTGGTTGCCTTCTGCACATGCCAAGCCTGCAACCGAGGTACATGCCCTTGCCTTTTATCAGAATCGAACCCAGGACTCTTCAGGCCACAGGCCAATGCTCTATCCACTGGTCCAAAATAGTTAGGGCTCGCTCTTAAATATATATTTTATATGTAAAATGTATATGTGATATAATACATTCTGCATGTAAAGCAGATAATCTCAAGTTCTACTTGTTTGGGTAAAAAATTCGATAAATAATTTCCCTCCCTTTTAGCCTGATAAATAAGAAAAGTATCTTAAAGTGCATGAATTTGAATGGCATGAAGAGGAGAGACCAATTTCATGTTTTCTTGGTGAAGACATTCTCTAAAGGTTTTGGAATAATTAATTGAATGGAATATTTGTTAAATAAATTTGAGGCCATAGGCAAGTTGGTGAGCAGTTTTGATTTTTTTAAAAAGAAACCTAATGGTTTAAAAATATTAAATTGAAATTCTTATTAAAGCATATATTTCCCTTAGCTTAATTCAACATGGAAAAGTATATCTTTGCATTTAAAGTTGCAGATAATATAAGTAATTATGTCTTAACTTTAACAGACTGTTCCCTCAAAACTGGTGATAAATTTAGATGAAGTTTAAAGCACCAGCAAAACCATACTGTAGAGCTTTGTGTTACATTTAAGAAAAATTTCTCCTAAAAAATTGCTTCACAATTGGAGAAAATTGTATTTTAAAAGGAATCATTTTTAAGATACAATTTGATTATTTATTCTTTATAGGTTTTTTTGATATATGAGAAATAAATTCAGAGAGAGATTTCTATGGATACTAGAGGCCCGGTGCATGAAATTTGTGCATGGGACAGGGGAGGAGAGGGTGTTGTCTCTCAGCCCAGCCTGCACCCTCTCCAATATGGGACCTCTCGGGGATGTCTGACTGCTGGTTTTGGCCCAAACCTACAGTTGGACATCCCTCTCACCATCCAGGACTGCTGGCTCCTAACCACTCACCTGCCTGGCTGCCTAATCGCCCCTAACCACTTCTGCCTGTCAGCATGATAGCCCTTTAACAGCTCCCCTGCCAGCATGATTGACTACTAACTGCTCCCTTGCTGGCCCAATTGTCCCCAACTGCCCTCCCCTGCCAGCCATCTTGTGACAATGTGGGGGTGGCCATCTTGTGATGACATGGGGGCAGCCATCTTGTGATGCGAGGGCATGAGGGTCAGTTTGCACATTAACTCTTTATTATATAGGATTTGATTTAAGAATTGCCTCAGGCCTTTTGCATGGTACTTTAGTCCAAGTTGAGGATATTTTTGTTTCTATGTCTTCTGGTGTTGGCTAAGGCCAGGTGTTACAATTATTTAACAGGAAATGCTGCAGATAAATAAGTTTAGAGCGGAGAAACCAACCTGTCCTGGAACTGGTAAACTTATATATTTGGCTTTAACTTTCTAATGAGCTTAGGTTTTTAGCTTAGACATAAAAAAGGAATCTAGAAGTTATTGAATAGCTAACCCTTCCTTTGAGCAGTAAAGGTCAATGAGGTGTTGAGTATCGAGAGTCATGGAAACAAAGCTGGGAAAACTTTTTTGCTCCTCACTCTGAATCTAATGCAGTTTTCAAGTGTGCAGGAGGATGGGAAGTTTTTAATGTTGGTCACCACTAAAGAGATGTAGAGATCATGTGGCACAAAGTAAAGGCTCAATAAGTGTGTTGGATTTATAAACGTTACCTTAAATTTCTGGAAAGATAATGAAAGCTTAAATCCTGGAAGAAGACATTCAAGAAAATAAAGCAAACATTGTTTTATGCAATGAGTTAAAGCATAGACTCTATTGCAGCTATAAAACAAGCTCAAGAAAAATGTACATCAAGTGATGGATGGCAGACATGTGCAAAGAGGTGTCTGAAGAAAATAGGGTGCCATCTAGTGGAATCATTTCACATGCATTGAATTAAACTATTTTAGATTTAGGTTCTTAATAAAACATCTAACAATTGATTTTCTTTCTCAAAGAGTGTGTTTTAACTTACATATTTGGAACTAATTTTATATTTGCAGAAAAGTTGCAAAAATGGTACATAGAGTTCCCATGTACCCATTACTCAGCTTCCTCAATCTTGTATTAACACTGGTATACTTATCAAGACCAGAAAATGAACACTGGTACAAAACCACTAAGTTCTAGACTTTATTCGAATTTCACCAGTTTTTCCACTTAAGTTCTTTTTCAGTTCCAGGGTACTATTCAGGATTCCATGGTGCTTTTAGTCATCTTGTCTCTTTTGGTCTACAATCTGAGATAATTCCCCAATTCCAAGAGTGTTTATTAAAAATATTTCTCTACGGCAGTGTTTCCCAAACTTTCGACATATGTGTACCCCTTCTTTAATTTTCGTAACGCTGAGTACCCCTTGTCAAAAAAAAGGATGTACTTTAATAACAATCAAAATATATTTATTTTTTATGTTTTTGGTACATACACAAAATAATAATAAACGAAAAATAAAATTATTCATAATAAAATATAAATAAAAGTTATATTATATATAACATTTATTTGCACACCAGACCATCTCACGCCTCATAAGACTGTCTTGACTTGACTCATGAAAACGTAGAATTAGGTGCAGCTAAGCATGGTGCAGTGCATATCCCCACCAAACTCCGGTGCCACGCGTATCCCCATCAAACTCTTCCAGTACCCCTGGAAGTATGTGTACCACACTTTGGGAAACACTGCTCTACTGATTGTGTCTGTTGTAAAGTACATTTGCTAATATAGGAGACTTAGAAAATTAAAAGGTGGTTTTAAAATAAGAATTTTTAATCTAGAAATATCCTGCTTATACATTTTATTTCCCCAAAAATCTTTTAAAATAGCTTTTTTATATTTGTAAAGTGCCAACATTTCTTGTTATAACCACAAATTTGAAACAAAAGACAAATCTTCTAAAATTATATCAAATTTTTATTCTTTACAAGTTTATATCTTTAAATGCTTTCAAATGATCTTAAATTATTTGTCACATTCAAACACCACATATATTTATCTAGTTTTTAAAAAGTAATAGTTTGACCTTCTATCCCAAAAGTTCAAGACTTTTTTGCTGCTGTGTTTATTGAAACAAATATTTGTATTACAAGTTATTTAAAAAAAAATAAAAGTGACTTTTGGTCCTTAAACAACATCATTTTTTTGGCCCCAATTAATATAATGGTTTGAAGGGTACTGGTTAAATTTAGAAGATGCTGTATATGAAAATGAGAATAACAAATGGGAGAGACAATCTGATGCTTATTTTACTGGTTTGTGGCTTCATTACCTAGAAACTGCCTTTTACACTGTGTAGGTTTATTCCCTGAATATAATGAGCACAGTGTACCTGATAGCAGCAGAAAGGCCTAGAATTTCCACAGAGGGTATAATGTTTTCCTTTTGTGCTGCTCCACACCCATCTTTCCCAAATCAACTCCAATGTGGTGATGTTATATGAAATGAACCAGCCTTCTGAACATCTTCCACTCCTAGCCATGGGCTAAGCAAGGGTGTTCTGAATGCATCTCTGGGTAAGGGGTCTGGGGAAGCTATTGACTCAATGCTGTTATCATCTTATTTGATTCTAGCAACCACATACTTAGGAAGAGAGTTCCCAGCCTGTAGGTAGATTTATTGTATCTTTTTAAAAATATATATTTTATTGATTTTTACAGAGAGTAAGGGAGAGAGACAGAGAGTTAGAAACATGAATGAGAGAGAAACATCAATCACCCCCATCCCCCTCCTTTACCTCCCACCACCCAGCCTCCACCCCCTTCCCTCTGGCCATCAGCACACTTGTCTGTGTCCCAGGCTATGCATACATGTTCTTTGGATAACCTCTTCACCTTCTCTTATCCAGCCCCCCTCACCCCACGCTGTATTTTGTTGTTGATGTAGTTAAGAGCCTGCCTTCCTATGATAATAGAATGATCAGTTCCTGGGCTACAGACCTGAGTATGGTTTATGGAACTCTCCCATGGAGTAATTTGCCATCTGCAAAATAATGACCACTTTCACCCCGAGTCTCAGATTCCGTGATGGTGTCTATCTCTTGAAAGTGCAGGGGGAAATCAGACACTTGAAGTGCTTCCGCCATGAGAGTGCCAGTTGTGGGGGAAGCATCTCCCCAAGGAATAACTTGTCCATTTTCCCAGCATTTTTCCTGTTGAAAGTGTCCTGCTTGTCAGATTCTAAGACAAAATTAGAAGTTTTATCTGGTTAAGTTCCATCATGTCCTTTGGAAACACAGAATTCTAGATGCATTCATTCCCTGGTCTTCAGGACGACCTGGTTTACTCAGCAGAGTGTCTGCTCTCTGAAGTACGTCATGTTGGTCGCGGGAGCCTGTGTCAGGCCTTTGTGGCTCCAGGGCTAGCTCCCCTACAGAATGTGGGTCATACTTGGCTTGAGTCACCTCACAATGGCTCTTTCATCCAGGTTCAACAAAGCCAAGTGCCCATGGCTAGCATCATGACTATCTTTTTTTCTGGCTTCTCAGTATACCAATGTGACATTTTCCTCCATGTACCTAAGATCATGCTTCAGATATAAGACAAAAGCATTGTCTAGGTTGCGGGCTTACCATGAGATTTCACCTAATCACTGAACGATCACATATGATAATTCACCAACTGTTCAAGGTGAAACTTTTCCACTGGAATCCCTATGAAGGTGGTGCTACTGGTGGCAGATTGTATCTTGACGATTGTTTAAGGCAGTGTTTCCCAAACTTTTGACATATGTGTACCCCTTCTATAATTTTCATAATGCTGAGTACCCCTCATCAAAAAAAGATGTATTTTAATAACAATCAAAATATTTTTTTTGGTACATACACAAAATAATAAACGAAAAATAAAATTATTCATAATAAAATATAAATAAAAGTTATATTATAAATAACATTTATTTGCACACCGGACCATCTCACACCTCATAAGACTGTCTTGACTCATGAGAATGTAGAATTAGGTGCAGCTAAGCATGATGCAGTGCATATTCCCACCAAACTCTTCCCGTACCCCTAGGGTTACGCATATCACACTTTGGGAAACACTGGTTTAAGGCAATGTATTAACATCTCTCATGTATCTTTAGTAACTTCACACCAGTTTCCATTTCAGTTATTTGTGTAGTTATTTAATATCTATTTCCCACTGAAGTTCAAATGACACGGCGACAGAAACTGTCATCACATCGCCTCCCATTAAAGTAGCTGGCCAATCAATACTAGTTTTCTGTGAGCTGTAGAGAGAGCCCTGTGCTGGGCCCAGGAAACTGGGCTTTCATTCCATTTTTGCCTCAGCCAGGTATATGCCCTGAGGCAAGCCACTTCCCACACTAGACCACAGTCTCATCTGTGAAATGAGGGCATGGGCAGGGAGACTCATAAGGTCGCTGTCAGCTTTATGAGTCTCCGTGTGTGTCTGACTAACTGGAAGAAGAACTGGAGCCAGCGAGTTGAGTGCCACAACTTGGTCTCCAAATGCAGGCTGACTCCATCGGAGTGCCCTGAGGCTGGGAATGGCTGGCCTATTGCCTTTCCAAGGAGTCCCTGCCAGAACCCGAGTCACCTCCCTTGGGACATCTGAGGGCAGGATTTTCCAATTTTTTTTTTCTGTAGCAGCTGAATTCTCTTCAAAATAATAAGGGAATTTAAAAGACTGCTCATTACGTGTGGGCAGAAGCTATGCCAACACTTAACCTATGCCTGAATATTTGCTGTGTGTAAAATGGAGGAATCCCAGAAAGTGGCTCAGAGGGCAGTTGCTTTGGTGGGAGTGGGGTGCAGACCCTGTGGCCTTCTCTGGCCAGCTTTACACTTAAACCTGATCCTATTCCCTACCCCTACCTCTCACTCCTGTTCTATCTGCAGCTCCACAGTCTCTATCTTCTTAATAGAACATTTCAAACCCTTTGCCCTGGCCAGGTAATAGGGATTTGGACAACTATATTGCCGTATTTGCCGGCGTATAAGACGATTTTTTGACCCTGAAAATACCATATTTGCCGGTGTATAAGACGACCCCCTAACATTTCCACTCAAAATACAGAGTTTGTTATATACTCGCCGTATAAGACTACCCCCCACTTGGAGGCATATTTTTCAGGGCCAAAAAATCGTCTTATACGCCGGCAAATACGGTAACTATGTTGATATGTAAGAAGTCAATCTCAGAAGCTAAGAGCCTGAAATTTAATTCCCCCTCATTCCTGCTACCTCCCTTTCCCCCTTAACCACCTGGTTACTAGGTCTAAGCTCAACCAATGAGCTACGCCAGCGGGGCTCCAAGTTTCTTTTGAAGTGTTTGCATGGCATACCTTTTTCAATGCTTTCACTTTTAACCTATCTACTGATATTTCAAGTGAGTTTTTGGTAGCATGTAGTTGCTTCATATTTTTATCCATTCTCATAGTCTCTGGTTTTTAACTTACATGCTTAGACAATTTGAGTTTAATGTCATTGTTTATTACATTATGCTGAGATTTATGCCTATCATATTTTGATTGTTTTCTACTTATTCTATTTTCATTCCTCTGTTTCATGTATTCAGCCTTCTTCTGAGTTATTTGACTATTTCTTAGCATTTTATTTTGATTGGTCTCTTGTATATCTCTGTATCTTTTTTTTTTTCCTTTTTAGTGCTTGCTCTGGGGATTGCAATGTACATGCTTCACTGACAATTTAGAATCAACATTTTACCACTTTAAGGGGACTGTAGAAACCTTACCATCGTATAGGTACTTTTGTCTTCCCTTTTTTTTACTTTTATCTTATCTGTTATATTTGCATACATTGAAAACCTCATAGAAAATGTTAGAATTTTTGCTTTTAATGAAGAACTCAAGAGGAGCATAGTGTTTTATATTTACTCAGATATCTACCATTTCCTTTGCTCTTCCTTCATTCTTCGTGTTCTTTGGGGCATCACTTCCCTTTTGACTAAAGATACCTCTTTAGCTGTAAAGTCAAATGCTAATGAATGATCTTAGTTTTCCTTTATATGAGGTTTCCTGAATTTCACTTTCATCTGGAAGGATACATTCACTGGATATAGAATTATGTGTTGACATTTCTTTTTCGTAAGTGCTTTAAAAATGATGTGCCACTTCTTTCTCTCCTCTGTCATATTTAGTGAGAAATTCTTTGTCTTGTTTTCAGCACATTTTTCTTTGAGATTATTCTAGATGTGGTCCACCCTGCTTTTTGAATTGATAGACTTATGTCTCCAAAGTTTTCAGCTATTATTTTGTTAAATTGTGCACTCTTTCTCATATCTTTCTGGGACTTCTGTGACACAAATGGCAGACCTTTTGTTATTGTCCTCTAATTCCTGGGGCTCTCTTGTTTTGTTTTTAAATTGTCTTCTCTTGTTCAGATTAGCTAATTTTTATAAGGATTTATCTACAAGTTCACTAACTCTTATCTCCATGTTGCATTGAGCCCATCCAGTGAGTTCTTATTTCAGGTCTTTTATCTTTTAGTTCTACCTTTTCCAACAGTGTACTTTATAGCTTTTATATATTTGCCCAGACTTTCTATTATTCCATGGGTTTCAAGATTACTCGTGATTGGCTGCTAGAGCATTGCAATAGCTGCTTTAAGGTCTTTGTCAGATAGTTCAAACATCTGTGTCATTTCAGCATTGCTATCGGTTCATTATCTTTTCTCATGCTGAGTAATTTTGGATTTTATCTGGGACATCTTGAATATTATATTATGAGACTTTAGATCTTGTTTAAATCCCATAAAGGATGTTGGTATTTGTTTCCGCAAGCTGTCGACTTGGTTAGGTTCAGAGAGCAAGCTCTAATCCACCTTCTGTGAGCTATAGTCCCAATTCACAGTCAATTCAGTTTGACAAACCTTGGCAGTGCCATTTGCATGTGTCTGGTTTTTGTAACCCCTCTGTGACCAGTCTGGGACATAGACAATTCAGTTTTCAAAGTATTCTGTACTATGTTTAGGATGAGATTCACACATGCACAGCTTGTGAGTGAGCCTGGGAGTCCATAAGCATTTTATGGGGGTCTCTCTCCCAAGCTTCCCCTTATCCATAATCTCTTAATACCTTCCAATTCTGTGGGGCTTTTCTATTTTGGTCATTTAGCCAGAAAGCTTGGGATTTCATTACTCTATTCTGCCCATGTCCCTGGGGCCAAGCAACTGGAGGACAGAAACTAAAAATGGTGAGGTTTGACCCAAACCTCTAGGAACCACAGCTTCTCTGAACCCAGAGGAAGGTCCTCCTCCCTCTAAGTTTTGGTCCTTCAGGCTGCCATCACCACTTGGTGAGCTGTGGCCTGAGAGAATAAAAAGAATGGGAGAAAGTAGGGATTTCCCCAACTGTCTAAGCATTAGGAGTTGACTTTCCTGCTCCCTGAGCCAGAGCTACAGTGCATCTTCTCTCTCTCTTTCTCTCTCTCTCTCTCTCTCTCTCTCTCTCTCAGTGCCTGTTTACAATGTGAATTCAGTTTCATCATATTGGAGGAAAAGTAAGGTAAACTCATTTCCAGTTTGGTGTTACTTCAGTTCTAGTCTTTCCTGATTTGCCTGCTTTCATGTACTTCTTTAGAATCTTCAATTAGATGTTCAGGCAGTCTCTCCAAGTTTTATATTTTGGTTCACTGATAAAGACAGGATGCAGTGTGCTCATACTATCCTAGACAGACCTGGAACTTCTGTGTCTGTTTTTGAATATGTGGAATATTGTGAGTCTAAAGGATGGATGCATTAACCCTTCTCTTAGTGTTAGTCTACCCAACTTTCTGTCTTCCCTTGAAAAATCATCCTTAGAACCTGCATGCACATTTTAGGAGGAAAACGAGATTAATAGTGTGAATCAGTAGCATTACACCCATCATCTGATGAAACAAAAATTGCTTCTTACTTTATTCTACAACCAAAACTAAATGGGAAGTATTTTTTTAATCATTAACCTATTAAAATGTTAGTTTTCCCAAAGAGTTATATATACAAGTCAAATATTTCTGAAATCTTTTTACTTCAACTAAAAAAGGACCATGAAGATAATGCTTATGTAAATGTGAATCCAAAGAGTACCCTTTCTACTATGTGAAGAAGTACTTCTTTAGGAAGAGAGCTTTGTTTTGTACAAATCTGTCAGTGCCCTATTTTAGTTTCTAAATGTTGTATGTGCTTATAATTCCTGGAGAGGTGATTATTGTGCTAAATGTTGAAATACTTTAGTTAAAACCAGAGACCAAGCTTCTATGAAAATCTGAATTAAAGCTGTAAATACCTTCCTTATTAGCTACATGGTTAAAGGTGTGCCCAGGGTGGTGAATGACATTCAAAGACCTGTTATTCAGGAGGGTGGGGAGCAGGAAGCTCTGTTGATATTAGAGGAGAATGGAATGTTTTAGGGAGTTGGGGTTTGTCATTTCCAGGAGCAGAACAGGCCGCTCAGTGGGAAGGGCTGGCTCCAGCCTGAGCCCACTCACAGGATGTCAGGGGGAAGTGTGACTAAGGCCATGGTCTAATGCAGTGGGCTTGAAAGAAAGGGTGGATGCAGGATGCTGGCTGGCGTTTGGACTGCGTGGGCTGTAGGTCTTAAGTGACAGTGGGTGGATATTACAGCATTCCATTTGCTTTTCCTTTGACACCTTTTAAAGACACAATCCATGGTTTTCAAGAGTGTATGCCTATGTTTGCTAGAAGGATCTTAAACTCTTTACCATTCCTAGGAGCACAAAGAAAATTGAGTACCATTTACCCAAAAAATGGAAGTTTAAATTTAGGTCAAGAATTTTAAATGCTACTCATATGAAGCAGTTTAGAGTGTTATTTTGAAATCCTTGTGTAATTTTAATACCTTTCCACATCTGAAAAGGATACATATATTTCTCTTAACTCTTCTTCATAGAAGTGCTGTTCAGGATGTTTAACAGATTGGGTTTCAAAGTTTCAGCAGCTTTATGATGTTGTCATACAGTTTGACAGATTAAATGTGCACTTAGAGGAAATGAAATATATTTTTAATTGCTGGAATGTATTGTACCTAAGGAACATGGGAGAGTATGTTGTCAGGTTTCAGCTGTGATTAATATTTTGCTGATGATTTCTCAACTACTTGGCATGCTTAAACCCTGCCTCTACTTGAACGATGTCTAGTATTTCCTAGTTGTAAAAAGTTATGGAGTCTCAAAAAACTGATGTAAATTCTTATCCTCAGTCTATTAGGATTTGAAGTCTCTTGTCAAATTTTAATTTCTTAATTTAGAAAACATTATTAAGAGTATAAAGTAAAATGTGAATTATTGGGGATCACTTTGTAAATTATATAATTATCTAACCACATGCTGTATACCTGGAACTAATTTCTTTGTATATAAAAGGCTAATATGCTAAGTGTCTGATCATCGGACCAATGGCTATGACACGCACTGACCACCAGGGGACAGATGCTCAACACAGGAGCTGCCGAGCTACAGTGACTTGGCAGTGGTGGTTCTCAGGTGACACACCCCAAAAACAGAGAGGAGGGAGCCTGATTCCTGCGATTCCACCTTCAGCCTTGGGTTATGTTGTTGCTGGGGCACTGTTGGCCCTGAATCTGGTTTACTGCACACTTGTGATTGCGTTTCATATCCTATACAACAGCAACTTTGCAGAGTGTGCTCTCGCACTCCGGGACCTCTCAGGGGATGTTGGAGAGCTGATTTCAGCCTGATCCCCACAGGCCAGGCTGAGGGACCTCACCTGCTGGAGGGATCCCACTCAACTCCACAGACACCAGGAAGGGACCTTGGGAGGTTGGCTCCAGGATGTGTCAGGTCTGTCTCACCCAGTCCCATCCCACCGGCCACCTTCTAATTAATTTCCTTTCAATGTGCACAAATCCATGCACCAGGTAACTAGGATTGAATATAAACTAATTGAAAATTTTAGTAATCTTTTCCATCCCCCAAATTACTAAAAATGCTTTAAGGAATTAGGGAAGGGGTTTTATTTAGAGACTAGGTCATTGGAATGCAAATTATATGAGTTCAAGTATCATCATAGAAACTTGGGTGGGATACCCTAAGTACTGTGGGCTGTTAATGTTAGATATCATTGTTGAAGGTGCTATGTTTTTAAGACCATACCTCCTAGCAAGAATTCATTGAAATGTAAAAAAACATTTCCTTTAAATATCTAAATAAGTATTTATAATTCTGGTGTTCTTCCTAAAAGTTAATACTTGAATTGCTCTTATGGAGAGAAAAGATAAAAGAAATCACAAGTTTTAGTTTTGTTATTTTGAATGGAATGTCATATTCAAAATATGTGAGCTTACCTTTAAAATAAGGTATCTGAAATGACAAGTATAGGCCTGAAAAGCTATAAATTCCTTAACAAAAAGGGAGTGGGAACCAACTATTTTTTTTTTTAGCACTTTTTATGTATCATCCCAGAGGCAAGTCACCAATTCCACTTATGGTTTCTTTAAATTTTCAAAACTGTTCACTGAAGAAAATTTATAGATTAGGATAAAGGCATAGGTTACATTGAGTTTGGCTTTTGTTGGGTGGGGGATGATAAGGAAAATAGGCTACACACAGATGGGTGTGTTTGAGCATTTAAAACAGTGGTTCTGAACTGAGGATGACTTTACCCCCTAGGGGACACCTGGCAATGTCTGGAGCCCCCTTTTACTCCTTTTGGTTGCCACCACTGGGAACTGGAGATGCTATTATCTGCTAAATACCCTGCAATGCACAGGGCAGCCCCCCATCAACAATGAATGATCTGGCCCCAATATCAAAAGTGCTGACATTGAGCAACCATGACTTAGATGCAAAAGAAATGAAAATCAATGTCCTCCTGCCTCACTGAGATGCATGGAAGAAACTTTAGCTTGATTCACCCATCATAACAAGTGGAGATAGCAAAATATTATTTCTAGACACCTCAAAGAGTAGAAAATGTAGCTTTCTAACAAAAATGATTTGTGTTTTCCTGGGTCCATTATTTTAGGCTTTCACTTTCAGGATACACTATTTTTCCTCAAGTCTGACTTTCTCACAGAGTAATTATGGCTTCTTCTATTTCTACTTGATCTCTCCATCATGGAGGTAATAATTAGCTAGCGACTATTCTGTGTGAAGCATTCCTTGGCCCAGCGAATTTAGGGGCTGCTATTATACTGTCCATGAGGTTTAGATCCGACAAACAGTAGGGGGTGCTATAGTGTATGAACGTTGTTTAGATTGTTATTAAACATAAAAATCATAGGGTTCCAAAGTCAGAATATAATGCACTGTAAGGATACGGTTTTGTCAGCATCAAGTGGCATTAATATATGGTTCTTATTGATAAACATGTAAGTTCTATCTTTAGATGTTTAGCTTGTGCCTGGAGACTCAGAGATTCAGTTGCAAGGCTTCAGCAGTGTAGAGATTCTGTGCTCCTATCTACCATTCAAATAGGTTCCCTTCAGTGTTCCAAGCGGTCATAGATTTCTACAAGGTAATATACCCATAGTATTTAGTATTTGGCACAATACATCCTTCTTAGGACACTTTAGAGCCCTTACCACTATTTCCAATGTCAGAACATTAAAATCAATAAAGATATGAAATGGAGCTGGGGTAAGGGTATAGATTTGGAAAGCTGAGAAAGGTAAGGTTTGTAAAAAACAGAAAATGTGTTGAATAAACCATCAGAGGTGAATTCTGTGTGTAGGAAATATTTTTGAATTGAAAAATAAAATTAAAATATTTTGAGCACTTGGCAGGTGTGAGTTCTGTAGGCACTTGGGATGCTGTAGAGAGAGAAGGGGGGGGGGTGAGATTTAGCCAGAACTGAAGGGACAGATGGAGGGACAACACATACAATAATCAGGGCTGCTGATTTTATAAAATAAAACATTTGATCATAGTTCTTGGAGAAGACCAGATGTCTGTTTCTCTGTTTTAATTAGGAAGTATGCTTTAGTTAGCTCGAAAAGAAATGGTCTTTGCTCTCTTAAAACTGTATTTAAAAAGATACCACCAAAAAAAAGAGATATGGGTGGGTGTAAGATAACATAAATTGAGCTCTCTTCTCAATTATAGCCATTGAATTTCAATTTTAAAAATTAAGCTTTCCCCCATATTACCTTTTAGATTATTGAGCATGGACATGCAGATTTTTGTTAGGGTTGTTCACTGAATAATTATCTTTCATTTCCTAGCAATTTAAATTTCACAGGAAAAAACATAACACTCTAACCATTAGAAATAATATTTTAAAACTATATCTCTTGGCCTGAAAAGATTTATGTATTATATTGCCCACCTATTTTCCTAATGCTCTTTTTAATTTCTCGTGGTGAGAGGATTTATTGAAAAGGGTGGTAAGTGGTTTTCACTTAGGGTTTGTCTTTTTTATTTTGTTTCCATTCAGTTTTTAAAAATTATATTTTATTGATTTTTTTACAGAGAGGAAGGGAGAGGGATATAGAGTTAGAAACATCAATGAGAGAGAAACATCGATCAGCTGCCTCCTGCACACTCCCCACAGAATGTGCCTGCAGCCAAGGTACATTCCCTTGACCGGAATCAAACTTGGGACCTTTCAGTCCACAGGCTGACGCTCTATCCACTGAGCCAAACCAGTTAGGGCTCCCCTCAGTTCTAATCTCTCAAAAGAACCTTCACCAATTTTGTAAACTTGGTCTAAATTATCATCTTATCTGCTTCTAACAGGGTGGCTTTGAATGAGGCAGCTACCTTCTAATACCAATTTTATTAACTTTTAAACTGAGGGAGAAAACAACGACAACAATGTAATAGATAGATAAAACAATACTGGAAAAAATAATCTTTGAAGCCAGTTAAAGATATGTGCAGTTCATTATACTCTTCTGTCTACTTTTGCACATGCTTTTAAGAATTTCCATAACGCAAATATGTCAATGAATCAAGCAGAAATAGAACTAAACCTTGTTCTAGGACTACCTATTGGCATTCTTGAAGGAATAGGGAGAGATCAGAATATCACTAGAGGCCAAGTGCAAATAAATATAAGCATAGTGCGGGATCAGAACTTGACTGAGGTGAGTGGAAGATGAAGGGAGTGTGTTTGAGGACAGGTGCAGATAGAAAGTCCTTAGTTGTGAAGGCTGTGTCGTGACCAACCATAAACCCTCCGTACATGGGCCTTTCCAAGGAAGCCTGACTTCTACTCTTCTTCAGCCCCATGTTTTCCTTTTTCCCTAAAAGCTGTCCCTGGAGGCCACATCTTCATATGCTGAGCATGGCACCGTCTCCCAGAGTCTTTCAGGCTCTCAGCAAGATGATCAAAAGTTTCTTCAGTCCTGGCCATCCTAGTGGCTGCTCATTTCTGGGACATGCTTGTCTTTGCCCTGACACTCTGATTAAGAATCTCATTTCCGTGGTTGATTTGGGAGAGGTAGCTCCTTATCACTATGTAGGGTCGTTTCATTTGGATCCATAGGATACTCCTTGGGTAGAACTTTCACCCTGTCCACCTTGGAACTCACTGACCCCTCACACCTCACATGTGACTTTTTATCAAGTCCAACCATGTCCCTCTGTTGGGAGCAGAGAATTGAGGTACGTCTCAAAAACCCAGAAATATGTTTTGCTATAAGAGCTCCAGCGATGGTGTACAAACACATCCCTTCTAGTTGTCTGGCATGGACCCTGGATGGCTCTGAAGGGCAGACTGGGAGCCCAGGACCTCTGTTCCTTGGATGGAGGAGATAGACATACTGATACCTGCCAGCCTGCTATGGAGCTGCACTTAACACTCACCATTTACTTTGTGGTGTGATTTTTTTTCCCTTGGTAAAACCCAGAGTGAAATGGTTGATGAGGGTGAGAGGGGAATAGAGGAAGGAAAAGATTGGATTGAGATCAAGGTAAATGTAGCAGCCTAACAAAAGAGTTTGAAAGATGGAGATATGGAGAGTAAATACAGTGACCCTGACACTTAGTAGCTAGTGACTTGGTGAGTAACTTATACATAGGTCTACCTTTACTTAGAAGCTGCTTCTCTATCTGCTTCCCCTAAGGTGCAGTGTTTCTCTAATGGAGGAGGGACCGAAGAAGTTGGTTTGCAACATGCTGCCTAATCTAATATTTGATTCTTATGTACTCATTTAACAGATGATGAATTCCTGTATGTTAGACCTTGGGTAAGAGGACGGGACCAATAGTTGACAAGGCAGACTCTGATCCCTCTTCTAATGTAGGAATGCATACTGCTGTCTGTGGATATAGTCTCTTTGGCTTACACAGTGCTATAAATGCTGCAGTGTTTCTTCTTCTTGAAATAATGGGAAATTTGGCTCACTGAACCTCCCTTTCCACAGGTAAAATGCGGGGAACTGTGTGTGGGGAGGGGGGGGGTTGGGAAATGTCCGCCATGCTAAACAGAGACACATGTTCTAACACTTGCCCTGGCCCCCAACTCTTTTTATTGGATATTTGAGCCTTGGGGGCATCTTGGCTAAATCACTCTTCTTCGTGTCCCTCCCTTTTAGGGATTGCCCTGTGGGATGGGGGTCTTGGGTGAGAGCCAGGACAAGAAGCCAGGCTGGGGTGGGGAGTGTATCTCACGGCTAGTGACAGTGCTCTTGAATTCACATCTTCATGCTTCATGCAGCCCCCCAGGCCACAACTGCACAGAACATGCTGCTTGTTCCTCAAGATTAGAATGAAAGTCAGAAAGGGGAAATCAAGGTGTCTGTTTTTCTCTAATCCTTCCATCCATAAATCTTTTATTCCTGACAGTTGGTGCTCTTTTCTTTTTTCTTTCTTTTTTGTTTTTTTGTCCTCTAAGTACACCTGGGACATTGTCTCTGCCTCTGTGTCTTCGCTGTTCTTCCTTCCCGTTGAGCCCATTCCTACCTGCTCATGGGTGATGCTTGGAAAGCACACCCCTCTGTCCTTCTTGATTGTTCTGAAGGCCCAGTGCTGGTAGGGTTTGAGGCTGAGGACAGGCAGTAGAGAACGGAGCATCTACCAGAGTACTTGCTTTGATCTGTTTTAGCTATTGGGTTTTCTTGTAGATTTCCTTTGAAGAAAGCACTCCAAAATTGAAGATATTGCCTGTTTCATTAATTTAGAGCCTACATGTTGCCTTATTATTCGTTATCTTTCCTAATCTTTGTACCTGATTTTTACAATTACGTCTTACAATTTGGAGGGCATGGTCTCTTTCTTGTATGTCTCTACTGTCCCAAACTCCATCCTGAGACTGCAAATATAGTAAGGTAAAAGTACTTTTTAGACAAGCAAAACAATATTTCATTTACTGATTGTCAGAGCACAGCACTTATAGGTAATGCAAATTTAAAATTTAATACCCTGAGGTTCTCCTTCTGATGGCATACCTATTCCTTTCTCCTCTTACAATGTGTACAGTTTTTGAAATGGAAGCTATCCATAGAATTCTTTCTCTGTCTCATCCATCGAGTTCCATCTCTGTTAAGTTGGGGCCTAAAAGTAAGGGACAGAGGTGGTGACATGCCTGGCTAGAACAACCCTGGGAGCCTCAAGCCACCTGATGTGGGGGAGGCAGGGACGGATGGCCACTTTGACAGCGTTCAGGGTGGAGACCATCATCCTCTCAGAATACCACGGGGAATCCTGGACTCGCCCTGTAAAAAATACTGTCCTTATAACCTGGCAGCTCTCACTGGGCAACTAAGTACTGTTCAGAGGAGATCCCACATCCAAAGGCGAAGTGGAAGGGAGCCCCGATTAAGTTGGTAACCCCACATTTGCTGTTTGGTTAGCCTTCAGCAGCCAATAAACTTATCTAGCTCAATTTCTTCTAGGAAATATGGGGGAATCCTCACAGCATCATTTCCTCATAGGCGGCAGATCTCCTCTGTGACACGGCAGACAAAGCTTTAGGCCAGTGTTCCCTTAATGGTTCAGGAGAGGACACTAAACCTCAGAGAGCAAGCATCCATACAGTTGATTTCAAGTCTCTGCCTTATCCTCAAATGTGGATTTTCAATGTGTTAGATGACTGTTTTCATATCAAAATAAATTTTGCAATTATTTTTTTTCAAAGTACATTATTAACTGTCCTCAAATTTTGGAGCACAGATGATACCCTCAGAATAAGTAATGTGTTCAGTCCCTAATTTTTGTGAATTCCCAGAGGATCTTTAGGCTACTTCAAGCTAATTTTTTTGTGTGGTTAGTTTGAAATTCCAAAATTTTATATTATTGCATATAGCAGTCCACTTTACCCTCCTAGTAACCCATCAAATACATACTATTAATTACCTTCATTTTACAGACAACAGGCAGAGAGATGTTCAGCAATTTACTCACAGTTTACAGTTTGTAAACTGTGGAGCTGATATATATATATATATATATATATATATATATATATATATACACAAACACACACACACACATACTCTTTACAGAGAGGAAGGGAAGGGAGACGGCTAGAGAGTTAAAAACATTAATGAGAGAGAAACATTGATCGACTGCCTTCTGCACACCTCCTACTAGGGATGTGCCCGCAACCCAAGTACATGCCCTTGACCAGAATTGAACCTAGGAACCTTCAGTCCACAGGCCAACGCTCTATCCACTGAGCCACACTGGTTAGGGCTTGAGCTGATATTTTACCTGGGCACTCTGTCTCTGGAATCGGTGCTCCTAACCTTAGTCTGCTGTCTGCCTCGCTAGAGTAAACTAATTTAGGTAAACCAATTGGGTTTTTTGGTTATTGATGATGGTCCAAGAATTTTGGTGCATCTTTTCGCAGCCACTACCTGACACAGAGAAATTTTGGCATACATTTTCATGTTATTTATAGGTTACTAATTTGTCCAGAGCTCAAGAAGCTCAATGGTTTGGCTTGATGTCCTCAGTTGCCAGTAACTCGGTCAGCTAGACTCTACCTGATGAGCACCAGCTTGTCAACTGAGATCTATGACAAAGGAAGGGCCTCCGACTAGGGCAACAAATGTCACTAGTAGAGAGATATTCAATCTTAAGTTTGTCTTAGAATTCCAGGTGATATATCGCATAAGCCATGTAGTTGGGTGTTCCCAAACAATGTGACTAAGATATTAATATTATAGTTGCTCTAGTGGCTTTGAAGTATTACTTGGTATTGTTGCAGTTCGCTGTGAGTTCATTGTGTTTGTGAGCTGTGTAAACAAAAAGCAAACGCCATTGATTCCTCAGAGTTCTGTTTAATGCTTGTGGTTTAACGTTTGCCAGATCTTTCAATATATGGCCCCAGATCACTCTGGGTGACATCAACAACAAAGTTTTTCTGTTTATTCCTTTCTTTTTTTCATCTGTTGCTTTCGTTA
This sequence comes from Vespertilio murinus, assembly GCA_963924515.1. NCBI lineage: Eukaryota > Metazoa > Chordata > Mammalia > Chiroptera > Vespertilionidae > Vespertilio > Vespertilio murinus. Next base: position 102,706,764 of record OZ004710.1, read on the forward strand.
TTTAAAAATTTGGATTGGGGCCGTTGGCTTACTATATCCAATGTGACAACAGAAACAACAGAGAGTCACAAAGGAGAACAAACGAATCATGTCCAAATAGAAGGTCTTAGACAGACCTACGATGTAAAATTTGACCTTCCTGCTGAAACTGGTTTGGCTCAGTGGTAGAGCGTCGGTCTGCATACTGAAAGGTCCCGGGTTCGATTCTGGTCAAGGACATGTACCTTGGTTGCGGGCACATCTCTGATAGGGGGTGTGCAAGAGGCAGCTGGTCGGTGTTTCTCTCTCATCGATGTTTCTAGCTCTCTATCTCTCTCCCTTCCTCTCTGTAAAATATCAATAAAATATATTTTTTAAAAAATTTTTTTACCTTCCTTATATTCCTACCTCTGCAGGTGCTCAGGGTGCTGTTTTCCTCTATTGCCTTACCCATTAGCTGTTTCTTCATCAAGGCTCCCACAATCATCCATGTGTTCCCCAGCATCTTCCATTTCTCCTGTCCACAACCCCTTCTAGCTACTGTTCCCTTCTCTTTGAAAGTACTGTCTTTGTTCATTGCCTTGAGTATCTCTCCTCACATTGTCCATTTTCTTCATTACAGTTAGGCTGCATGGCCCTCTATCCTCCCAAAATGACTCCTGTCAAGAGTGCCCGAGACCTCCACATTTCAAATCCAGTGGTGAGTCCCCAGTTTTTAACGTACTCATCCTGCCGTCCAGAGTGAATACAATTGCTCCTGCCCTCTTCCTTGAAATCGTTTTTCTTCACCTAGCTTTCTTGATGCCACACTTGGTGCTCTGCCTACCCGGAAGGTGGTGTTTGCCAATCTCCTTTGGGCTTCACCCCAACCTGTTCATATTTAAGAACCTTGATCCTCCTACCACTTTTCTATCTGTCCACCCTCCCAAAGTAAAATTAATCTCCTGGCTTTAAATAGCACTTAAACATGGATAATTTCATCTTGGAACTCTGCTTAATTTCAGCTTCATCTCTGCTTGGATGTCTAATTGACATCTTAAATGTACCATGTCTAAAACCCAACTCTTCATCTGCCTCTGCATACCTTCCCACTCCCTGCCAAACCCAGCCTGCTCTATCTTGGGAAATGGCAGCTCCATTCTTGCAGTTGCCTGGCTAGAAACCCTGGAGTCACTATTGACTCCTACAAATCCTATCTGTTCTTCTTTTCAAACATATCCATAATCTGACCAGTACCTACTAACTCCACTGAGAACACCTAGGCCGGTACATCATCTAGTCTGACTAGGTGCTCTGTTCTATCCTTGCCTCCAGGATTTATCCTTTTAGATTGTTCCTCTCAGCTGTAATCAAAAGCTTAATGTGATCTTCTATTTCTCTAGGGTAAAGAACATATAGCCCTTGAAAGACAGTTGCTTAGAAAGTCCTGTGTGAACTACTCCATCCTGTTCTTACCCTACCTAATTAATGTCATCTTCTTTCTCCCTTGCCCATTCTGTTGGAGTGATTCTGTCCCCTTTACTGTCCCTGAAACTGACCAGGTATACTTCTATTTCATTGCTCCTGCACAAGATCTTTCCTCTGCCTTACTTTCTCATTTGTTGCCTAGCTCCATGGGATCCACTTCCTCCCTTCTTTCAGCACTTCGTTTCAAATGCCTACTTGATCAGAGAGGCCTTCCTTCATTGATCAATCTGAACAAAATAACAGCCACTCTATCCCCCCACCCCCATACACACACATACCACCTTTGCTTGCCTCCTGCATTCTGTCAGAGGTCTCATCATCAGCTAGCATATTTTGCATTTATTTAATTGTATGGTCTTCCTCCCTGGACTAAGAAACTCTGTGAGGTCAGAGTCTTTGTCTTTTGTTAATTGGTACATCTCCTGAACCTAGCATGGCACCTGGAAGTTAGTAGTATTCAATAATTTTTTAATGAATTATCTGGATGAGGTGGTCAGAAACAGGCTATAGGAAATAAGAATTTCCTCAGGCTGTAATAAGACCTATAGCATCTTTGATATTTCATATATTGTAAGATGTCCCTCTGTTCACCCTCCATATTTGACCATTTACTGGGGTGCATATTAGAATGGATAACCTCTCTCAGTTGTCATTTATGAGTCATTGATCATGAAGCAGTTGCTGCTATCAATACATTGACATAGTTGGTCATAGCTGTTCTCATGCTCTGTAGTTGAGTTGTATTGTTGGTTCTGCGTATGGCTGAGGATATATGCCATTTGTTATACTCTCAATAAGATTACATTTATTGAAATAAAATTTGATTTGCATTGAAACAAAATGTAATTGTACCCAGAAAGAAATGTGTGAGAACAGCAGGGAGTAAATCTGATATTAGTGAAGCAAATGTTCATTATCAGAACTGAAATCCCACATTTTTCTTACAAAGCAACAGCTAGGAAAATAAATACATGGAGTTGAAGCTGTGTTATTTGTTGCTGAGTTACATGCAGAAGGACTTCTAGACACAAGCCAAGCAATGCAACTGAGGTCAGGATAAACTGCCAAATCTCCTAGAACAAAGCAATGAGAAGCTAGTTTGACTGTCATCCAGGGCTGTTGTCGTAGCTAATAGCAATGTTTGTTTCTTTCCTCATGCTACATGAAAACATGAAGTGCCTCTAATCAATATTTCAGGTTGGATGAAATAGAGTAGATCTCTTTTCTAAGTTGTAGAATTACAAAACTAATATATAAATCGTAATTTTTATCATTCATAGTTATTAATTTACACTACAGATTTTAAGATAAATCTTACATTTCCATATGCATTAAACAGGAGAAAGATTTTGTCAGGTACTTGGGTTATAGTTTCTTGCTTTTCTACTGAATGTCTTTCTCCAGCATTAAGCAATATAGAACTAGCATTATTGGGACTAATTATCCAGAAGTTAGTTTTGACTTTGGTTTATTATGATTAGTTTGTAGATAAAATTTTCAGACATCTGCAGGTTTTGTTTTTCAACTTTTTCTCTTGAAATAATCATAGGCACCAAAGACGTTACAAAAATAGTGTGGAGAGAGTTCAAGGATCCATCACCCAGTTTTCTCCCATGGTGATACCTCTCATAACTATTGTTCAGCTGCAGTTCATAATAGATCAAATTATACTTAGCGTCAATGAATGATACCTTTGAACATCCTATTTCTTTCCATGCAAAACATCAGAATGTAATCACTCTAACCCAACCCATACTTGGTATACTGGGGAGTAAAAATAACCTATGAAGAGTACACTCAAGGACTATTCTGAGGACTTGAACTCTGAGAGTTGATAAGACCTATTTTTCAGTATCTTCTCCCACGATTACTATTTAGAACATTTTTAAAAAGAGAATGGACTAAAATATGTATTGCAATTTTCTGAACACCTCTAGTCTCTTGCAATAGACACAGAAGAGGGTGTGACAAAGTTGGGTTTGGCAATATTATTTCTACTACAAAAGAAACTAGAGATTCTAAACAGGGAGCATAGTGACTTGAAAGGTAGAAAGTTAAATACAAGGTAATGCCATTCACTTGGCTGAGGTTGCAGGGCAAGGAACTTGTGGGCTCAGAGTAGAGAAATCCAAGTCACTTAGTCTGAAACCAGATCTGGCTCATTTTATATGCACTCAGTATTGCTATATCTGTAGATTATGTAAATATATCTTGACTAAATTCATCACCATATTAATGGTTTGTAGGCAGATTTGGAAATAATTAAACCTGGGATACAAATTGTCATCCCTACAAAGCTTGTCATTACAGATTAAAATTTCCAATTGTGGAACACATAGACATGGAAAAGTTAAAAGCTTTTGCTTATTCAGAGTGCTCTTGAAAGAATATATTTGAAGACCCCTATAAAGATTGTTGCAGCGCGTGCGCACACACACATACACACACACACACACACACACACACAAAATATCATCATCCCAAAAAAAGAATTTTGGGAAACCTAACTGTGTAAGACACTATTGTCCTTGAGCTCCTGTGTGTGGAATATTCTGTAAGGGCACTAAGTGCATTGGTAACATTTGTTTATTTACAGAACATCCATATCTATGTTTAAAAGGAAAAAACAGCCGAAACCGGTTTGGCTCAGTGGATAGAGCATCGGCCTGGGGACTGAAAGGTCCCAGGTTCGATTCCGGTCAGGGGCATGCACCTTGGTTGCGGGCACATCCCCGGTGGGGGGTGTGCAGGAGGCAGCTGATCCATGTCTCTCTCTCATTGATGTTTCTAGCTCTCTATCCCTCTCCCTTCCTCTCTGTGAAAACTCAATAAAATATATTTTTTTAAAAAAGGAAAAAACACCATAGATAGATAACAAAAGGTACCATGCATTTTAGCTTGTTGGTATAGTAAAAAAATGTACATGTGTCACTAGAGCTCAAAATATGCCCTCTTGACTTCCTAATGCACAGACTCGCCTGGGAGTAGAAAATATTTGGTCGATCTAGCCTTTCTCTTTAGACAGCCAGTGTCTTCCCCCATGGTAATATTCATAGTCCACAAATGACTAAATAGGTTGGGTTAAAAAAAATATGGCAGAAAGGGAAGTGCCTTATGTCAGTTGGTTAGATATGTACCCTGTCTACAGACACCGAAGCCATGGCCTTGCTCTCCCCGTAAGTTCCAAAATCATGATTTTAGTTTTGATCCGTCTTTTTCTCAGTACTGCTCCTAATAAATTCTTAAATGGATGTGGATTCCCTTATTTCCGTATGAAGCAGCTCAAGTTTTGTATGACAACTGGACTCTCACTGAACACTATTCGGAAAGGAATGCCCACTTTCTCCTGAAGGTTTGCTGTTGTATGCCTCCCTCCTGTCCGAATGAAGGTCTTTGAGAGATTCAACTCTTTTCTGAGCAATTGTTTTCAGAAACTCGGTCTTTTGTTTCCAGAGCCCATGGCTAGATAGTTCGTAACCTGGTCTCTACCCCATATGCGCCGCATTGTTTTCACACTTATCTCCAAAGGCCAAAGATTATCTTCCAGAAGCTCCAAAATGATTCCTGTTTCTGAAATTTATGTGTAAAAGGAAATTTTGAAAGGAAAGAGGGTGAGAATCAAGTTCAAACTTAAGAATTCTTGTAAAGGATTATATTGATGAACAAAAGCTCTCTGGCATTTTTGGCAGACATGCCAGAAAAGGCAGTGATTGTAATTAATTTTTAGTAAGTGCCGCATATTTGATAATTGCTCTGATTCATGCTATTCTATTCCTCTTCCTTCACCCACAGCAAAACAAGCTTAATTTGATTCATGCCCTTAGGAAGAAAAAAAAAAGCCTACGATTACTCACATGGCTATGATTCAGCTCTTGGCTCCCACCACCTCCCCTTCCTCCTCCTCCCTTTCTCCCACCCTGCCCACTCCCATATTCACTCCCACCCAGTTGCCATAAACACACACACACACACACACACACACACACACACACACCAAAAAAAAAAAAAAAAAACTGAGTCAGTTCGTTCTTTAAAATGGGTGGGGAAAGAAGACAACTAATAAAATTTTTCTGAGGGCAGTATACTCCTTAGATCTGAAATCATCTCAGGAAGACGGGTAGAGTGGCTGCTTATATAACAAGTGTACAAAAGGCTGGAACAGAGGCAAGGTCTCATAAAAGAAATGTTCAGATTGCCTTATATAAGTCTAGACATGGTGTGTGTGTCTGTAGAGGCATACATATGGCTGCATGGTTACGTTTCTATGAACATTTCTAATACTGGGAATCTCACATACACTGTATACAAAACGAGTCATCTGGTCTCAAAGTAGGATACCTTGTTTTAATTTAAAAAAATGAATCTAGCAGCTATCCCAATGTGTTTGATCGCTGTCAAACATACATGATCCGTCAGTTGTCAGTGCTCAGGTGAGCAGGTTCTCCCCAGCCCCAGGAGTTGGAGGATTGGTTTTGGGGGAGACAGCTGACCCTTACTGAGCGGATGTGGCAGTGATTTCTGTTCCCTCCTTGTATTTTCTCATCCCCATTCTCCAGGTTAAACAAAAGCCTTAATGAAATAAAACGACTTTTCCAAGTCCCTCCCAGAGCCAGAATGGGAACCCAGGCTGTCTGCCTGCATGGTGACCTCTAGTTCTGGTTTACGAGGTCTTGACACAGTGGGGTCATTTGGAGTGGCTTTATGTGGGGGTGCATTCCAGTAAAACCCTAAAGGGAATATTTTGGTAAAATGAATAGTCAACTCCCAACTTAGCTGTCTTTCACTGTCTCGGGGCATATATCTTTTTTTTTCTGTCCTCTTCTACCAATTTGAAAATTAGATATTTGGGCATTTTTACATGGTATAGAACATGCTTTCTGTGTTATGACAAAATTAATTATACATTAATGTATCATCCAAGCAGTTGCTGACTTTGCTCAAGGTCAGAGGAAGTGTGCTGGGAAGAGATAACTGTAGTTAGACTGCTCAAATCGAGCCTTCCAGATTCCTGGTGTGGGGACGTGGATTCTTATTACTACATTCTTCCTGTCTGTGTGATACCTGGGGACCTCGTATGCCACGGAATGCCACCCCAGTCTTGGTAGTAAACTTGTTACCGAAGAGGAAGACTTTTAGGCATGTCAACTTATTTCATTTGGACCTTCACAGATGACATTATGATGATTTTCAGGTTTTCATTTTGCTACTTTTAGGCAAGTTGGAATTACAAGGACTGTACAGATGTGTGTGTGTGTGTGTGTGTGTGTGTGTGTGTGTGTGTGTGTGTGAGAGAGAGAGAGAGAGAGAGAGAGAGAGAGAGAGAGAGAGAGATGGCTGTATTTCATGTGTGCTAGCGTGTGAGTAGCTCCATTTAGAATGTGAATTGCAGTAAATGCAAAAGTGAAAGCTGCAACATAGCTCGCTGTCATGCTCCCAACCACTTCCTGAAGCACCTGCCACATGAGCCCTAGCCTGAGAGACCTAACATGGGGCCCTCGGGACCGGAAGAGGCCTCCGTGCTCAGAGTCTCCAGCAGACCTCCAGGTATACAATCTGTGACTGCTGCCGGGCAAACTCAGATGTTTGGTCGCCTCAGTTGTCAAGTTTTCAACAACTAATTCTGAAGCTTTAAATATTTGGGAATAGAACCCCACACTTGCTATACCTTAACAGTAACCACTGTCACTTCCTCGTTTACATGACCCAGTTCTTGGAAACCGTTGAGAAAGTGCATTCTGATCCTGAAATGTCCAAGTTATAAAAGGAAAAAATGCGAGCCTGTCAGATTAACGGCAACCACCAGTCTAATAAAACTGAGTCACATCCCAATGGTGTGCGCTTCCACTCCCCTCCCATTCTGGGGAAAATGTGTCTGGGGGAGGCAGGCTGAGTCATCACCTGGTTTGTTTGACATACACTTCCTTCCATAAATTGGGGATGGCAAGCAGCACAGCATTCTGAGCTTGTCTCAGGGAAGGAGTTGTTGCAGCCTTATACAATCAAAACAGGGCCCCTACGGTTAAAGGATGAAGCCAGCCGGGCCCATATTTTGCCTTCAGGTGTTGGGGGTAGGAAGAAACTGACAGACCCTAACAAAGAGCATTTGTAAGTACCATATGGGGGAGGGGGATTGGGGGGGCTGTGTCAACGAAATGGTAGGAGTGTTCACGATTGAATTTTTCCCAGGACATAAAAAAGATGTAAGAAATAAATGAATGATGCTAAGATAAAAATAAAGGGGACTCAGTTCCTTCCCAAGAATGAATGGGATGGGAACAGTCTACAATGATTACATGAAGAAGGATGGGTGTGAGAGGCATATGATTTGGTGATTACCATACAAAATGGTCTTGACAGTGTTTAATTTTCCCTGATTGACCCAACCCTTGTGAGAGCAATGTATTTCATTTCTGAAACGCTTTCATGGCAAGCTGACTCTCCTTTAGGGGGGTTTTGGGAGGATGAGGAGAGAAGAGGTTCGTGTGTGTCACACGTTTTTCTGGCAGTGGCTTTGCAGGGGCTTCCCAGAGCTTGTTAAAATAATTCAGGATGTACAATTGTCACAGAGTCGGTAGAGGAAGGGTGAGGAGGACTGAGGTTATAGCTGAGGTGGCTTTGTAAACTCAGCCTCTGCTTTGGATTGTTTTTTTAACGTGTGCCAGGCATTCCTGTGATTTCCATCCTGACTTGGTTGTGGCTATCTCTCTGTCTGTGTGAGGCTTGGGTGTTGCCTGTTTGAAAGCCGGAGTTGTCTCAGCCTGGGCGTTTTCTGTTTCGGCTTATGGCTCTTTTCCCCTCTCTCTTTTCCTGAATGAATGTCCTTTGTGTAACCCCAGTAATTCAGAAATCCTGCAGTCAGAGGGACTGCCCTGTCACGTGACTTGGGCACTAGGTGCTGCCTGTGATTGGTCAGCAGCTAATTGGCGGGTCCCTATAAGAGGTCCCACTTCTAGAGTCTGACCACTCTCCTGCCTGGGCTGCTGCTCAAATGGGGCCAGAGGGTGGAGAGGGACGGGTGGCCAGTGACTCAGCCACATGTGACAGATGACCAAGGGACTGCTCGCTTGGAGTTGGTGCATCAGTGGAAGACACTCAACGGGTTGTGGCTGGCTTGATCAAACTCTGGCTTCCTGAACTGGTAACTGTCACTTTAATATAGCTTACTGATTAAACTCAGAAAAATGCAGCTAAAAATCTTTGCCAGGAACTTGTGTGGACTTACTCCCTGTCTCCCCCCTACCTTGTTCTTATTCGTTTTGTCACAGGAATGAAACGCAGATAACCCTTTAGAAAGCTTCTGTACTAAAGCACCTCGTGTGGTCTGGAACAAAGACATTATATAATCAGATTTCTCATGCTGTGAAGAGGGAGTTTTAGCGAACAGAAGCAGCATTCTGTCACCAGGAAATACTGCTCGATCCAGAATTTGGTAAGTTGAAAAATGGCATTGCTTCCTAACAGCTATCATATGGTGTGTGTGGGAATTGTGAAATGGTTCACAGATCCCTAACAACCGCGTTGGACCACAGAACCCATAGGCAGAGTGAGGAATTAAATAGCAGCCCAAGAATATAGCATGAAGGCTGAGAAGCAGCCAGGTAATGAACAAAGATTAACTGAGCACTGCCAGTTTAGGCAAATATATGTAATGCAACTAGTTTGGCTTTCCCCCCTTTTTACCTTTTCCTTTTTAATGGAGGGGATCAAAATGGGTTATTTGGTAACACTGTAGCTAGCATTAACTTTCCATGGATGTAGATTGCCATTTAGTGTGGATAGTATGTATGATTTTTGGAAGAATGCTTTTATAATTAGTCAACTTGGCCTCCTTTTTCCATCCCTCTACCTAAGGATCTCAAGTATTTAGTTAGAACCCTACAAAATGAAAGTTGAAGTAATGCATTAGAAACATTTCTTACTGATTATGAAAGGCAGATGAAGATGATAATAGATTTTTTTTACATTTTGTATCACGAATTTTAAGATTGTTCTATCTGATTACATCAATATAGCAAAAGAGTAGTTTTTTTCCATATGGTCCATTACACTTTGAAAGGCCTTGATTAGCAATTCTTACTGGTGTGCCTCTGTCTGTCTGTCTTTCTCTCAAACTTTTAAATTGTTTTCTAATGTTGAATCTGCACTTCCTTTGTGTTTAAGTTGTCCATAAAAATTCAATAAAGCTGTGAATACCTATGTTCTATACAAGTAGGGTCTTGTTCATGAACTCTAAAGAAACAAGTTTAGATTAAGCATGAATATCTGATTTCTTTTTTTGGCTTTTTCAGAATTACTTTGCTGGAAAAGTGGACTAGAATAAGAAAATCCTATTAGAATGGTGGGTGACTACCTGATTTTACCAGTTTACTAATGGTTACTAGAAGCAGTCATGTGCTATATATTTATAGAATCACATAGAAGAGAATTGTTCTTTAACTGTTAGCAACTATATAGGTAACTTTGGTGATCTCCCTATATCAATATGAATTCATAGAATTAAAGCTGTGATCAGAGTTGTGCATTTTGGGTTATATAGAATATAATATTACTTATTTTGTATTCATTATCTTAAGCCAAATTGAAGGTTGAATCTGCATTTCTGACTCGGTTCCCATTCTGTTGCTTTCAAAATCTTAAAATCCATAACTCGAAATGGAAAATGTAAAATAAAATGCAGGCTAGCAATGCTGTAGTTCTCTCTGGCACTAGAGTGGGATGAGGGTAGAGGAGAGGGAAATGAATCCATGGGGATGTGTTAACTGGTATTTTTTCTCTTATAATTTGAGAATGTTGAAGATTGTTATTCTCAAACAGCTTTCAAAGACATAGACAAAAAGCAAGATACGCATGGCCTTTAGGGGCAGATTCTCCAGTAAGTCAGATCATGGATGCAAGTGTGAATATTACAATTATTTGACTTAATTAAGGTGTGGCTGAAGATATGAAAAAGACTCCTCATTCCCTTAAAGCACATGAATTTATAGGTTTTAGAGTCCTGAAGACAGAAAAATGGTGATGAAGAATTAAGATATTGACAGGTAATTTACATCCAACTGCTAGTTGTATTCAGTGATTCACAAGTATTTTCAGCTCTGTGTTTCATGTAATTACTTGGACAAAATAAGACGATTTAACAATCTAGCTAAAAACTGACATTTTAATGGAAAAAATCCCCTATATAATTTGTAGATTTGACTCATCTATTTAGAATCTATTGTCTTGAATGAAAAAAAAATGATAGAAGAGGGTTGGAACAGTAAATGCTGGAAAGTATTTTCCAGAATAATTCTCTTAGATCTTCATGTTTTCAGTTCTGTTTGTTGTGCTGTTATTTACAAAAGTGTATGAAAAATAAATAACACGGCCTTGTCCTGAATTCTCCACTGGTGTTATTGAAAGTATTAATATTTTATATACTCTGTAAACAGTGTGCATGCGTCTTTGTTGTTATGGGTATGTAAATATACAAACTAAAATGAATCTGGTCAAGTGACAGACCTCAAAATCTTTTCTCCCAAATTGCCTTTGGTATTTTTATAGTCAAAAATAGAAACACTTTCCTTTTGGGCTTGTTTCTTACCATTTTGATGTGTTATACCTTTTTGCCCAGTTTTTTAAGGTATGTATATGTATGTGTTTAGATACTTGATTGGAAGGGGGAGCTTTTAATTGCCAGCAAAACAAGTGGGTGTTTGTTAGAACCTAGAGAAGCCTCACAGTGTTGTTCCTATGACAACTGAGGGGTTGGTGTTGAAATGTAGCTCTAAGTTCTCAGTTTGGAAATGTCATTCAGACCTCCCACCACAGTCTTATTGAGTGAGTAGGAGGATAATGAGAAGGGGGGAAACCACGAAGCAACATAAGTATCTCCATTCTTTTCATGTCTTCCTGACTTGGCTTTGTGTATGGATCACCATGGGGGTGGTGAGACCTAGGTCTTGAACAAAGCAATGCTTCCGTATAAAATAAATGGAAAAGGGTAAAAAAAGTTAGGGAAGATAAACAACAAACAGGAGTCACAGGCAGGAGAAGTTGGCTTCCATGAGTTTGTGTAAGTCTCTTATCCAGTGCGGACCAGAGTGAGAACATTGTGAATGAGTTATTGTATATCTCTTCAAGAGCTGCAAATATTTCCTTAAAATGCAATATGGAGAAAACGCCTTTGGAAGCAGGATAGCTTACCACTTCAGCTTACTCCTTATTTCTCTCCCCTAGGCTGATTACAGAGGACACTGTATTCTTTTAAGGTACATACTTTTAAGTCAATTATTTCTCATCTAATAACTTGTCTTTTTTTTCCTATGGGAAAGATAAGTTGTGCTGTTAAAAAGTGATAAACTTAGGTATTTCACCCTATGTTCAAAAATTACTTTAAAAAAACCCTTAAAGATTGTTAGAGACCGGTTGTTTGTGGAAATGATTTGGTTGACTGAGAATCTTATGGCACACTGGGTTTTTTTTTTTGGGGGGGGGGCAAAGGTTATTTAGACTAATTTTGGGGATCGGTTAGTTATGCAGCATGGATTTTCCGTGCCTAAATGACTTCCTTACTTTCTACTCTTAAATGGTTTTGACTACTTATATGGTGATTAGCATATCCAGAAGTTAGAAAGGAAAAAGAGACTTCAGTGGGTTTTACCCCTTACTTTATATATAGGTCCACCACTTCTATTGAATTCCGGAAAGTTCTGAAAACCAAAAGATTTTAATTTCAAAAACATGGTAGCAGATCATGAACTGAACTGATGTGAAGCTATTTTTAGTCTTTGTCCCACTTCATAGGAATATTAGTATGTTTTATTGTAGCAATATTAATAGGTTTGACTTTTCTGGAGTTTTATATTGATGGAATAGTTACCTATTCAATTAATCAAATGTCAGATAAGGAGTTGTGGACTTTAATTAATGATATGCATGGAGCTTAGATTATGTGCCAGGTGCTACTCTAAATGAGTCACTGGCACCTAGATCAGTGCCTGGCACATAATAGGTACTCAGTAGATGTGTTCGGTACCTATATTAACTCATCTAATCCTCACAGAAACTGTATATGGCCAATGTAATCATCTCCATTTTACATGGGAAACTGATGCACAGAGAGATGTAACACAGCCAGGAAGTTGTAGAACCGGGATTTGGAAGCCAGGAGTCTAACTGCAGTCTACTCTTACTGAGTCCACTTCAGGTATGAGAGAGGCCTGGAGACATGGCACCAAGTCTGAAGGGTGTTTCAGCTGTTTTTTCCTGGCCACCCTGAGCCTGGTGGCATTAGAAGCTGACGGCTTTACCACCATGATATTACCGGGGCCTGCAGCAGGATGCTTATCACAGGCTCTCCTAGGTGGGAGGGTGCGAGTTCCTGGGATCTCAGAGGCTCCTAATCTCTTCATAAGTTTCCTAACGTTGATCCCTAACAATGGTCTGACTTCTTTAGTTGGAAAAATTAAGACACGAAAATAACTCTTTCCTTAGCCCCAAGAAATGTATCTTGGAAAAAGTTGTTGCGTAGACATTCTCTGGGTCCTTAGCTCCAGCAGGGGGTCTGGGCTGTGAGGAGAGAGGGCATGGGTCACCTGGGAAGGGATGAGCTCCATAGTATGGGACCTGCACTAGGACAAAGCAAGGGCTTGGGCGGGGGAGGGGGTAAAAAGGGGTGGGGAGGAGAGAGAGAGAATTAGGCAGCAGCCTTCCTGATTCTGAAAGGACACTTTTAACTACTTCAAGAAAGTATATAAGTTGTTTCTCCAAAACATATATATTTCTAGGTATAAAAAATTCATTCCATGCTAATAGTAACTTCCCCATTCTATTTCCCAAATTCCCTATCCTTCTAACCTGCTTAATTTCCTTGTTAGCATTTATCTCTGACATATCGTATGCCTTACTTATTTATTCATTTGGTATTTTAGTCAAACCCCAGCAGTAATGTTACCTTTGAATAAATTTAAAGTTTCAAATTTGTTTCTCTTTGATCACTATCTTCAAACTAATTTCTCCTGTCAATCTTAGACTGCTATAAATAATTAAGGTTTTTTGCTTATTGGATTATTCTCATTATTAGTTATCATTCTTATATTCACAGCCATGGAAATTTCTTTTTCTTAAACAAACTGTTTTGATTGTGCAATCAGAATTTGGAGGATTGCAATCACTGAGTATTTTTAAATTCAATAAGACTGTCATTAATTGCAAAGGTGAACATGCATAGTAAAATATTTTTATATTTTGTGAACTACCTTCAGCTTAGATAGGGAAGTGTGAAACTATGTGTAACATTTAATCTCCCTTCAAAATTAAAACTATCTAATGTGCTGTCCTTTTCCTTGGAAAAATAAAAATATTGATAAAATGGTTCTACTGTTATGTTAAAAATTGTAAAGGAATTAATCTTGGACATTTCCTGGCTCAAGTTCTTAAATTCTCAACTGCAGCCTATTGTCTTTTAATCCTATATTTATTATAGTTTATGCATTCTGAAGTATTAAAGATAATTCAGAAACACATACATTATTTACTATAAATACTGTGGTCATAAAAATACATCATTAGAGCATTTATATACTTAATTTTCTTTTAAATCCTTAAAGGGACAGATTAGATGCATGTACAAGTTAAATATAATATGCTTTTGTAAGTCAATAAAATAATTGAGCTATTTTAGTTTTCTCAGCTATATTTTAATAACACAATAGTTTCCAGTTGCTTTCTTTTAAAGGTTGATCTAATAAAGTAATAATTTGCTGAAAAATGAAATGTAGCTGGTTGCTTTAAGGTACAAGATGGAGTCATTGGTTATGAAAAGCTAGCAAAGGTGTTCTTCTAAAGAATCTTCCTTTCTGCCCGGAAGGGTTTAATCTCCTGAAGCACCTCCTCTCCAGAAAGCCAATTGTTAGTTGTGGTATTGGGAGAAAGCTTACTCTTTCCATTTCTAAAAGCAGATGGATAAAGACTTTTAAGATGAAAACCCATTGATTTCTCGCAATTAGGATTTGAGGGGAATATATATATATATATATATATATATATATATATATATATATGATGTGAGACTAGGGTTCTTAAAAATGAGAAAAACTGTGAATGTGTACAGGTCCAGCAACATTCTGCAGGGTCCCTCCAAAGTTCTAGTCACCTGAAAAAATTCTCCAGACCTCCAGCCATTTTGTAGTGGGTGTCAAATAGAGGACAGTGGTTGCCATGACTTCAAGAAGGCGCCTGCTCCCAGCATCCATCACAGTGTTTGCTCCTTAAAGGGCCCAGGCTTTGGATACAAGTAGACTTGTGTGTTGAGCTGACTTTGCTCCTTGCTAGCTGAGTAAGCGACTCCATTTATTTCCCCAAGCCCCAGAGAATGGAGTGATAGTACTAGCTCACAAGGCTGCTGTGCTAAGTTAGATAACACGTGTCAAGCACATTTTGTGGTCCCTGGAGTAATGGTGCTTAACACACTTGAGTTCCCTCCCCAAATACTTTTAGGAACAGACTTCAGTTTAATCTTAAACCCTATGGATCCATATGCATTTTTTCATATCAGATTAAGCAAAACAATGATGACAATGGCGGCTGCCATTTATTGCATACTTAACCATGTTCTAAATAATTACTGTTGTGTTAGCTCTCCTTGCATTCAACTGTTCAATCTTCTTGACAACCCATCGGTTCGATTATCATACCCATTTCATAGATGAAGGCATTGAGGCATAGTAAGGTAAAAGAATATGTTGTGACTGTTCAGCTGATAAAGCCTGTTTGGAGCCAGGCTTTAAATCCAAATAGGCAGTTGCCAGTATAAATGGAAAGTACTTCTTTCTGGCAGAAAAGGAGAATAAAAGTTGACTGAACCCGAAAGTCTCAGAAATGGCCTTCTCATTTCTAATTTGCAAAGTGTCACATCTGCCAGACCTGGCCCTCTCAGTACTGAAATACAAAGTTGACTTTTCTGTTTCTTATTTTACAAATCAACAGGAACAGTTTGAGTCATTTGTGTTTTATGAGTTTTAATTAGGCCACCGAAGTCCATGAGGGGAATTCCTTGTTTTCGGTTGATCTCATGCACTAACAAATTTACTCATGTAACTTCCCCTATTTTTTTCTCTAATGTTTTCACTTGAAAAGTGGGGGTGAAAGGGAGAGGTTATGTGAGCATTTGAGTCCTAGGGATGTACTTTCAGCAACCTCTCTAGAGATTCTTTCTTATATCTGGTATAGAATTAATCCATAGAAAAGTAAAATGAGGAACAACCTATAATTACTAATACTTTTCTCCTTTATCGCCATCTAGTTTTAGGGGATATCTAGAGGGGTAATACTTCTAAGTAAATAATTATAAGAAGTCATATGTTTGCATAAAACCTTGTGCTTGGATAAGGAGTTAAATTTTCAGAATATAAGAAAGGGAATTCACACTGAGAATGTCCTCCTCTCTCAGATGTAGGCTGAGAATTTGACTGGGAGGGTAAGAGCAGTCTCCCCTAACCCATGGGTTCAGAGTGCTTAGAAATCTTTTTTTAAATATCCTGGCCTTGGACTGAGCCTGTCTGTAGGAGGATATACTACTCATGCCTGCCTTCATCCTTTTATTTGTTAGGTGGTTCATTCATCCATCCACTATCTCCCATCACTCATTCAGCACCTCCCTGCAGATGGATGAAAGAAAGGATAGGGTGAGGGTCCATTAAGGGAAGGAAGAGGAGTAACTACCAATTCCCTTTCTTCCTTGCACCTCAATGACTACGTCTCTTATTTGATTCTTTGTCATTTTTCAGACAAGGCACATTTTACAGAATGACATTCATAAAAGTTTTTAAGTTAATCTTCCTTGGGCGGCCAGCTTTCGTTTTTTCATAAGGGAAAGAAAAGGCTTATGACAGGAAAATAATGCAGAGAGATTGGTCTTTTGTTTCCTTTCTTTAATGGAGGTAGAAGAAAGATTCATAGGAGAGAATGTGTTAATAAATAATGTCTAAGAATTCCCCTGAGCTTCCAACTCATTTCCCTGTTTAAAGAACATTAAGAGAGAACAAAGGCCTCCACAACGATGTCCTGGAAGATGATTTTTAAATAGAATTTAAACCAATCAGGAGGTACAAAGTCCTGCTCTGCCCTTGATTAAATTTATTATGAGGTGGTTTAAAAAAAAAGTATCACTAAGTGAAAAATGTGAAAAATGAGGGATATCCTCTCTTCTAGGGAGGTATAGACAGGGAGGAGGGTTTATGCTACTAACACTTCAAAAAGTATTACTTGTCACAATGCTGCAGTTAGGGATACTCTCCCTGAAGACAGAGAGAGTCTTTACTTGTGATTTAGTAATGATTTAAACCTGGGAGTCTTTCCCCATACTTTTTGGGAAACACACAACTAGTCATCAAATTCTTTGTCATAGCACAAATGTGGCCTGTGTGTTTTCTGATACCAGTTTGATCACACCACAATGCTTTATAGCATATGAAATGCTAAGTCTATGTCGTAGACTTAGTACAATAAGTACTCTTTCAGACAAGTTAAGTTAGTAAAGACAGCAAATCCTATCTTTTTCTCCATCCTGGTTGATAGCCATACTCTAAAAGACCCTTATCTTCTACCTATGGATAGTAGAGAGAGTATAAAGGTATTCCTTCTTAACTTGTCCCTGCACAATTTCTCTTAATGTTGAGGAAATGACCATCTGGCCTTTGAATTACGGGGTATTAGCAAACATCGTTCCAGGTTCCATATAAACCTCATAAGCTTATAGCAGAACAATTGGCAAAGATACCATATGGGAAATAGTCATTTTGCAAAAAGGTATTTATTACATACCTACTACTTGCCAGACTGTGTTCTGTGTCTTGGAATATAGCAGTGAACAGGTCTCTGCTCACGTGGAGAGGGGAGACTGACAGTGATTGAGCAAATAAATGTGTGGCAGGAGCTAGTGCATGCTGTGGACTAAAATAAAACTGTGTCAGACAGAGAGGCGTACCCTGGGGACCGGGGAAGAACCACCTTATCTAGGGCTGTCAGGAAAGGCTTTGCTAATGTTGATGCAGAAAATTATCCTTGGGAAATGAGGAGCCAGCCAGAAGGGTATCTGGAGGAAGAGGATTCCAGACGGAGAAGACAGTCACTGCAGTGGAGGGAGGAGCAAGTTGGGCAGGTTTAAGGGACAGAAAAGAGCCCGGTGTAGAACAGCAGGCAAGGGGGAAAGTCATAGATGAGGTTGGGAGGTAGTGAATGGCACAGTTGGCCATAGTAAGAAACTGCTGGAACATTAGCCATGATAACTAAAGATAAGTAGAACAGTAAGCTTGCAATGGCACAACCTTGGTCTGTGTGTTTGCTGATACAGGTTCTAGAGTAGAGGCTATTCATAGAGGGATTCTGGAGAATCCATCCATGGTGGCCCATTACCTGAGTGTGCACATGTTGGTAAGGGCTCTCATAAAATGCTACTATTGTAACTTTAATTATTATAACATGGAAACCTTGGCGATAAACAGTTCAGAATGTTGAACTGCATGGTCTTAAGTACTTGTGTGTTAAAAGTATGTTTGGTGCCCCTCCATTTTATGTTCATGCAAATTATAGGTTCCCTCTTATATTCTGCATGAAAGTTTTCTGATACAGGCAAAAAGGTTGTGTTGCACAGTACTTGTTTTACAACTGGAGGCAGAAAGGAAGAGTGGGAAAATACAAACAGTTGCCCAGTTGGGAAGAATGGGGTTGTGTCTACTTTTGTCTTTCAAATTGGTGTTAAAAACATTTTTGCAATTTCTTAAAGATAGAGTTGATTGCAATAAATGGATTATGGGCCCTTATTATTTTTTTCATTTTTTATTGTTTAAAGTATTATACATAGTAGTGCATATCTCTCTTTTCCCCCCATTGACCTTCCCCCAGCCTCCCCTACCCCCTGTCGCATACCCTTATCCCATTCCCCAAGTGTCTTATGCCCATTGGTTGTGCTCATATGCATGCATACAAGTCCTTTGGTTGATCTCTTATTTTACTATCATAATTCCTACATTTTGTGTAAGGTATGCACAGTTTCTGTCATATAGGAGTTTACATGTTAAGAAACATGATGACATAAATGAGAACAGACATGTCGTTTTATCAACATTGGACCATGTAACCAGTCTTAGAGGGGCTTGGTAGCTATTTATACTAGTAGGTATTGTCCAGGTTTATCTTACTACACACCTCCTGAGACTTTATACCTAATACTTACACTAGCCTGACTTTCCACTAGTTAGTTATGCATTTGGGTTAACCTTCATCTTCTTTTAGCCAGGGACCCACCTGCAGAAAAGAGTGATTGGTTTTGTCATTTATAGTTCAATTTAACTGGACCGGATTTCCTTACTGCCTCTGGCGGCAACTGACTGAGAGAGTGAGAGCTTTACTTGTGGGGAGGAGAAATTAGTAATTTGGGAACACAGAGTGTTTTGTGGAAGGGGCCCTAGTGTGCTCCTTTCCATTCTCCTCTGAAGTAGGACTCTGCACTAACAGGGGGAGTGAGAGTTGGCACATCATGAGGACACGGGCCTCCTTGGATGAGATGCCTTGCGAGCTCAGAGAGAAAGATGCATACATAGGCAAGCAAGGCTGTAGGGAAGTCCTAGGGTAGCAGCAAATCTCTGGTAATTAGTCCAGGTGTCCTTAGACCCTCGCCCCACTTCTTTTTAGCATCCCCGACATTCCTGCTTGTCTCCTGGAAGACAATAGGTTATGCCCCTGACTTAGTGAATAAGGAATTTAGAAATGGGCATTTAAGATACCATCTTCTCCAAGTCTTCCTGCATATATTTTTCTTAACTGAGCCGACTTTCTAGGTGTAATACAGAGAGCTGGACAGAAAGGTCCCTTTGCTATTAGCCTCTGACTTCTAGCTTTGAGGGAAATATATGTATTGGCCAAGAAGTGGTGTGTTCTGTTTGGTCTTTCTGGTCATGACTGCTGGTCTGCTGGCCCTTGAGCCATTTTGCCCATGTGCCTGGGGATTTCCCTTTTTTCTTCCCCCATATAAGCAGACAATCTGCTGCTTGATATTTCTGCATTTGACTGGAGTCTATTCTGAACCATTGTGCGGTGGCTGGTGGGCACTGCAAAATGAGTCAGTTCCTGCAGTTTGGTTACAAGTTCTCAAAAAGTATTTCAGAATGTGGATGTGGTCAGCATAGTCATTTTCCAGGCATCTGAAAGGAAACCCACATCAACTGTAACAATTGAGCTACGAACCTATGGCTTAGCTTTTCCTCAAAGGAAAGCTTGTAGCTCCCCTAGAATCTTCTAGCCTGTTCTTTAGATCATCAGCAGAATTCATCTTCATATTTGTAAATCACGTTTTAGCTGCTACTGTGTGCACAATGTGATAGAAGCTTTGGCATCCATCACTTTTTTTAATGTGGACACAAGCTTGCCAAGAAATTATTGCCGTAAAATGGAACCTATGGAATTAGACCGTAATTAGTACAAAGTGTAAAATGTGGCTTAGGGACAGGAACTTTGGTGATTTTAGCTATTGCACTGAAGAAAAACTAGGATGGTTTGGGTACCAATACAATATATGGAAATCAGACTATTTTGTTTACTAATTAAGTTCTGAGCCTCTGTAGACTTAGCAGCAATACTAATTAAAAATAATTAAATCCTTTTCAAGCTTTAAAGGAATTTCAAGTTTGTCAACATTTAGAGAACATTATAGTTCAGCATAGGTTTTAGAAAATAATCATTGTGAAATGTTTGTCCTTGGGTACTCATGAATCATATAAAATGTTGAGTTCTTAGTTATCAGTCTTGTACCATTATTGACTGGAATTCCATTATGACTGGAATTTTCAATAATATGAAGACAAACAACAGAATAAAGGGTACATTTTTTGGACAGATGCATCACCAACGAAGATATACAAATGGCAAACAAATGCAAAGATGTTCAGCATCATTAATCATTAGAGAAATGCAAATCAAAATGACAATGAAGTACCACCACACACCTATTTGGCTACATTAAAAAGGCCAACCATACCAAGCATTGGCAAGTTTGCGGAGGATCTAGAACTCTTGGTATATTTAAGTAGAAATGGAAAATGATACGAACATTTGGAAGACAATTTGGCAGTTCCTTAAGATGTTAAATATACATTGACCTTAAAACCCAGATATTCCATCCTAGAGAAAAGAAACCATGTCTCCACAAAGACTTGCACATGAATGTTTACAACAGTTTTGCCAATAATAGGTAAAAACTGGAAGCAACACTAATAAAGTTCACCAACAGGTGAACAGATCAATAAATTGTGGTATATCCTGGATGGATATTACTCAATGATAGAGGGCTACTGAGACGTCAAGAACATGGAAGACCCTGGACTAAATGAAAGAAGCCAGACAGAAAAAATACATACTATATGATTCCATTTATAAAAATTTTCTTAAGGATGGAAAGAAATCTATGACAGAAAGCAGATGGTGGTTGCTTAGGGCGGGCAAGGTAGGATGGGTAAATGGGAGAGATTGCAGAAAAAGCATGAGGATTCTTTGGGGCTGGTGGATAATTTCACTACTTTCAAAATGAGCAGTCATTGTCGTAGTAGATGGAGGGTTTTTAGATGACCTTTCTGGCCCCACCCCATCCCCCAAAAAACACACCAAACAAACAACAACTTAGCATCTCTTAGAAAAAAAAGCTGACTAATGGTTTGGGGTTTAAAATGTAACTTACTAGCACGGATGAGAAACCAAAGTTAAACTGCAAACATAAATGTGACAGTTTTAGCTGCTCCCGTTTACAAGGCATAGAAATTCAGTGGTCCAGCAAGTACCTTGCTCAGCACTTCGGGGCAAGCCATCTGCCTAGTTTGTAAGCATTTGCACTTAAGCACCACTGTAGCGCTCACCATCTGCTGAGGGTGGAGGCATGTGAAGTGGGGTTCAGATTGCAAAGAGAAGACATGAAAACACCACCTTCAGAGTCCACCATTAGAGAAGTAAATCTTTTATTTGCAGAGTGCATGAACATTGATAAGTATTTTTATAGACTCTTTGCTCCATATGTCAGACAATTACTGGTGCTCCTTCTATTTGTACATGAGGCATCTGTGACAATGATCCCCTTTAGTCTTGTTCTGTAAATGGATAACAACCACCACAGGCTCCTTAAGGCTGCAAAGGGCAAAGATTCCTGTAGAAATGAGCCACAGAAGCTGGACAGCACCATGCACACAGTGGGTTTTGACATTTACTATGTGTTTTCCCTCATCCCGCCTGATTGCTGATGGCATGAATTGAGTGAGTGGCTTTGTGAAACCAACCCGGAAACATGAGAGCTTAATTCCCTTGGTTGCCCCATGGTTTGCATCAAGATTGTCAAGTTCCATAATAAGTGAAATTTGGGGTGCTGAATTATTTTTAATTCCTTTAAAACAGTTGGCAAACAGCGGCTCTCAAGCCACATGCAGCTCTTTGGCCCCTTGAGTTTTTAGCAAAGGCCAGATGAGGAGTACCCTAATTAAGTTCATAACAATGTACCTACCTATATAGTTTAAGTTTTAAGAAATGTGGCTCTCAAAAGAAATTTCAACCGTTGTGCTGTTGATATTTGGCTCTGTTGACAAATGAGTTTGCCGACCACTGCTATAAAAGCTACTAACCAGTCATTATTTGGATCCCAGTAACTGAAACTGGTAGCTTTGAAAGGAAACAAAGCAGAGATAAGGCAGATGCCATTAGGGTTTCGTTAGCCAATAAGATTGGCCGATGCCTGGCACCCCTTTCCTCCTTAGTTGGGTTGACTGACATCTCTTCTTGCTCTTTGTAGTTTTCAGTGGCCCACTGTCTTAAGTATCCCTCTTTCTTTTTATATTCTTGGTTTTGGGGCAGCTGCCGCAGCAGAATTCTTGACAGCTCTGTTGCCACCCAGACTTCTGACCAGCATATGCGATTACCTGTGTGGGGACCCATACAGTCTTTAGTACTCTCCAGGATGGCAATTAACAAAACGTTTTCAGGAGAAAGAAAAAAGTTTTATGGCTTAATAAGTTCAAAAATATCCATGCTGAACATTATCAAAAAGGCTTCTTGTTTACAGAAATTCTGATGATGCTTTATCTTTGTATTGAAAATTTATGAGGAACATGCGATACACTATAACATTTCCCAAATTTAGTAGACTCAAAAAACTGGTTTTGTTGTTGTTTTTGTTTTGTTTTGTTTTGGGTTTTTTTTGTAAATCATCTCTGGTTTTAATACTCCAAAGAACACACTTTGGAAAATGCTGTTTTGTAACCTGGTATTTGGGATGTTGGTAAAATGATAATTTTCCCGAGTTTTCTGTCTGTCCCTAGTGGCACATCTAAAATTAGACTTGCTTTCTTGCCGAGGCCGGTTTGGCTCAGTGGTAGAGCATCGGTCTGCGGACTGAAAGGTCCCGGGTTCGATTCTGGTCAAGGGCATGTACCTTGGTTGCGGGCACATCCCCAGTAGGGGTGTGCAGGAGGCGGCTGGTTGATGTTTCTCTCTCATCGACGTTTCTGGCTTTCTATCTCTCTCCCTTCCTCTCTGTAAAATATCAATAAAAATATATATGTTTTAAAAAATCCTCATCTGAGGATATGCTTTAAAATTAGACTTGTTTTCTTGACCTAATCTGGAGAGTTCCCGTTTCTAAATTTTCTACTCATGCTTTTTAAATTTATTCAGGTTTATTGTAATCAGAAAATCGGAAGATACAATATTATGAGAGCATAAAGATTGTAAGGTTTTGTCTAAGGATAAGATTAAATAGAGGCCATCTATATTTGGGGTTTGTTTCATTTTGCTTTTCCACCAAATCCTATAGGTTCTTCTCTTCTAAGTACCTCCATTTAGTCCATCCCTAAGTCCACGTCCCCTCCTGACTTCCATATGGACAAATATGAAAGAAAAGTGGTGATGTACACAACAGCTCTTTCCTGTCATATAGGGTTTGTGTTAACTATTAGTGATCTCAGTAGTAGGATGAAAAGAATTATCATATGGATTTTTTTTTACAGTTTGTTTCCCAGACCACAGAAAGAATAATAATCAGGATAGGACTCATAAAAGAGGCAGTGTCAGAATGAATAATAGTGAGAAATGTGAATAGTTTGGTGCCATCACATACTAGCTAGAAATGGAAGGCAGGAGAATGAACATGGGGTTAGAACATTGAGTTGGGAAGGGGACAAGGGAATTCTGGGCTTGTCACATCCACATAGGATTTTATAGGTAACCCAGAGTCTGGATACCCCAGTTGTGGTTTGGATTGCTCATCAGACTCTGAAGTTCACTGCTTTTCTTGCATTGCCAACTTGTATCCATTGTGTTCTCATTCAAATTTGAGGGTTCTCCTTTATTTTTGAGTTCTTATGCCTTGGTGTTTTGTCTAAATGAGAGGATTTTGCTGTGTGTGTGTGTGTGTGTGGGTGTGTGTGTGTGTTTTAACTGAAAATTACTTCTTCAGCACACTGTCATTCACACTTCCTCAGATTATCCCCAACACTACACACACACACACACTCATTCTCTTATCTCCCTTGAGCCAGTTCTGTCAAGGTTATACTATCCTTTAGTGCCAAGTACCTCTACTGACCTCTTTCTCCACTCATAGAAAGAGGAACCAGATTTCCCCTGTGTTACCTACCATCATTATAAACAGCAGTTTTGTTTCTGTTATTTCCCCTTTCCAACTCAGTGATAAAGTTTGCCACTACTGCTCCCCCCTCCCCAACCCTGCACAGGAAGAAATACTTCCTTCCTCAATTTCTTGACTTTGCCCAGGCCTATGAATATCTTCCCTTTCTCTCGGACTCCGGATGTTCACCTTTTCAAACTTTTTTTTTAACTCCCAAGAGTTCCTCTTCCTCATCCTTCCTCTCCCAACCTTCTGGCTTTCTCCATCTGATAAACTTCCCCTTCTACCTAGCTAACAGCGCATGCCCATGAAGCTGTTGCCTCACTGGGTGCCTCAGCGTCGTGGCTAGGTTTTGGCCTTCTCTTAACATTGCTTTTCTCCTTGGCCCTACTGACCAACACCTTTCCTTCTTTTTCTTTGTCATTTTCAATGACCCTACCTCTTCAGTATCCCTCTTTGTTTTTACATTCCACACTCCTTCTGTGACCATCTCAAGAATCCATCTCCAATTGTAAGTTGAGAGCTTGATCTTGTGATAGTTTCTTGTTATTTTTTTTAATCTTACTTTTCATTACATTGATAGCATTTCTCCAGACACTTTTGCTCTACCGAATCATCCATACACTGTCAAAACCCATCATTGTGAGCATAGACATATTCTAGCATCAACCAATGAGAGCAGAAGGGGAGAAAATGCTGTTGCCAGGTCCTTTAATGGTCCCTGCTTTGCACTGAGGATTACCACCCAAACACTTGATTTCCTTAGGACCAATTGAAGAACTGCTTACATATCTACTCTTGGAACAAATACTTTATGTGTAGGTTAGGACTTCATACCATTATCTTTCTTTCATTCTCTAGAGGTTTAAACATATCCAGTCCTCCCTTTTTTCTTTCATTTAACACCATAGATCTCATATGGGAAGCCCAGTGTTAGCTTCTGGTAAGTGTCTATGATTCTTGGAAGAGACTTCACTTGATTCCAATATAGGTCACTTTATAACCATCAGAACAAAAGAAGTTTCAACATATGGATGTTCCCTTTGTTTTACCTATTTTCTTCTCCCTCCCCACCCCTGCTGCAATTACTTGTTCAGTTTATCATTTTTTTTCTATTTCACCATAGGTCTTATTTGTTGTATAGAATTGAAGACAGTTAAGATAGCCTTTTAAGTGTTTTTATCAGTACTTCACTCGTATTTCTTTTTTTTTTTTACAAATATTTACTATAAGATTCGTATGATCAAGTGCATTAATGTATCTCATACTAATACTTGGAGAATCTCAAAAGACCAAGATTCAGTTCTTTCCTCAAGGAGCTTACCTTCTCACAGGGAGACACATTTCTAAATAAATCATTAAAGAGCAGTTTGGTTTGTGTTCTGGCTGACACACACAAACTGAGTGATCAGGGAGCTGGCCAACTAACTAGTAGCATGCAACTAACTTCCTGGAGGACTCCAGGAAGGTCCCTTAGAATTCTAGGAAAGGCTCTGTGAGCTGGGCCCAGCAGAGGAAGAAAAAGGCTGCGGTGAGCAGTGTGAAGGGGCCAAATATTTGCCCCTCCTTCAGTCTATCTGAGCTGAGTGAAACTTGATGGGAAGAGACCAAATGAATTTTGTACCATGAGAACATTGGATGTTGAGCATTCTGTACAGTGGCAAGTGCAGTTCTGGTGGAGATTTGATTATAAATGAAACTGGCAATATCATGTGTATGTAATGTCAATGCCTTTAGAACATAGCCCAATGCTTGGAAATGAGAACAAATTGGAAAAAACCCCAGTAATAGTAAAGAACAGTAATGGGTTGTAATTTAAATAAAAGTTAAGTCAGGAATTCCTGGGGGAACCAACTGGTTTTTCTATTACTTAAAGGCTCAGAAAACAGTCACCTTATTTTGATTTTTTATTTATTATTGATAGAATGTAAATTAGCTTACTTTTTTAATTATAAGAATTCCTCACCAGTATTGCACACTGCAGACATCGTATGAAGAGAATGCTTTAGGGTTTTCTTTCAAAGAGATATTTGCAAGTGAATTTAGTGCAATTAATTTCTAGAACTTATTCATAAAAAGGTTGTTGCTTTGCTAAAAAAACTACCCTTATTCTCTGCGTGTTTTTAATGAATAAAATGACTCATTTTTTAATCCAATGCCTGTTTTAAGAATTTCTGGTTTCCATTGAGAAGGATTGCTACATATTATTTGTAAAAACTAGTCTGAGTCTGTCTTTATGAGCTGTGAGTGGTTTCACCTTTAGAAACTCGTTTTAGTATCTTATGCCAACCCCTTCCCTTCCCAGTCCTGTTCAGACTAGAGTTATTTGGCAACGAATGTCTTTTTATACAAATGCCTTGAGCAGGAACATCTCAAAAATGTTCACCTCCAATCTCCCAGTTGACTTGCAGAGCAATTTACTAAACAGAGTGTTGTGAGAATCAAGTGACCATCAGCTGGTGTACATGTTTTGGGTCAGTGTGGTCACAGGACCTCAGGTATGCAACAGTTGGGTGGGCTGCAGCCATGTGCTAGTTATGGAGAGACTCTGGCTCAAATACTCTGATGTAACACAATAGGAATGAAAGTCCAGGAGAGCATGCTTTCATTAGACACCTGTATCCAAAAGACCGGTTTCCCCTCTGGCATAGTTTCACCCTGTGACACGCTGTGTGTGTATATGTGCCTTTCTTTCCCAGCTAGAGAGTTAATGGAACTTTTGTTCTTAACCACATGGGAGGCAGTTTGTTTTTTGTAAACAACTTTATTGAGGTAAAATCATAATACAAAAAAACTGTATACACTGTGCACAATTTGATTAATTTGAAACATAGGCTAACACCATCACCACAATCAAGGTAATAGACATAGCCAACCTCTATCAGTGTTCATGTGTGTGTGTGTGTGTGTGTGTGTGTGTGTGTGTGTGTGTGAAAGAACACTTAACATGAGCTTACCTCATGAGAGGCAGTTTTAGTTCATTTCTAAAGTAAACACTGACTTTGTTAGAATAGCATAGTGCTGTATGTGTTCTGTCAAGTCCAAGTCCATAAATATGTTTTAGAAGCTGCCGTGTTTGCATTTAGTTATATAAGGCTCCTGGCACATGCACTAAACTATGAAATATTATGGATGAGGGTTGCAGGGGACATCTAGATTGAAACTTTACAGTTCTGACCTGGAAAAATTAACATGCTGACAATGCTATCAAATTGCTCATCTCTCTTTATTTACTTCCACATATAGTGTTGGAGTCAAACTTTCTTTTCAAAAACTGTGTTTTCTAAAGTTTTATACACTTATGGGGGCAAAACAGAATTGGATAATCTGTTCAAAAGACATGCAAGAATACTTTTCATTGAATGCCCCATGGGGCAGCATTTCTTTTCTTTTTGGTGAAAATTTGCGAATGACATTTTATATCTGTCACCTTAGGTTTAAACATCAGTGGAGTTCTTTACCTCTTGCTTTGGCTGATAGGGCACCCCCGTTCTAATTCTGGATGGCAAACTCTTCAACCTCTTCATTAACATTTTAAGGAATGGTCTTTACTCCAGTTCAAGTAGTTTTCCAACAGCAGGTGGCAGGCTTAACTTTTAATCAATGTTTTCCTCCCTTTAAATTGTCTTTCCCATTATATGTACTTCAAATAAGTGATCTTAAATCAGAATGGAGGGAGGTTTCTTTATTATTTTTCTTTTGATTGTGTACACTGTGAACGGAACTTGAGTTATGAGTACCTTGGATATAGTTTTCTCACCCCTCCCTGTAGCTTCGTTGTATTCTTGTTAGATAGTGGAATTATATAATGTGACATTTTTACTTTGGCCCTATTTCTTTGGGTTCTATTCATAATCTTTGAAAATGTATTATTGGTTATTATTCCATGCTATAGTATATTCCTTATATATTCTAGTGTCTACATTTTAATACACATTAAGATGTGTATTATTAGCTAGTTGACACTAATCTGTAGAGTAAGTAGCCTTAAATAAAAATTTTTATTTGTTGCTGGATCTGGCAATTCGCTCAATATAACTATCAATACATATTGCATAAATAAATAAATCTAGAGGTTTTTTAAACTGTATCCATAAGATTGTTGTTAGAATGTCAATAAATAGAATATGCAATTGAATCTCTCAATGCAATTTTCAGGCGAGTTTCAAGATTGATGGTGTTCTCTTTCCTTCCACAGAGCTCCTGTCCAGAAGTTCTGCTGATCATCTAACTGCCGGAATGTGTAGGTGCCCTCAAAGGCTCAGTAGTCAGTGTAGATCCTGTCTTTTATAATCAGTAGCTACATCTGGCTACTGGGTCTCTGATGGCATCTTTGAGCTTGTATTATACTGCCCTAGCCAAGGTTATTGGAAAACTTTACCTTGATTTATACACACAGAGCTAAGTTATGGGGTGGTAAGTCTTCCATTGTTAGCCAAAATATATGGACCATTAAGGTTTTATAAATGAGGTAGTGCATTTGATTTCAACACCAAAAGTGGAAGAGATCTAGCTATTTTATCCATGGATTGATTTTCTCTCTCCCTCCTTCCCCCCCCCCCCCCCCCCCGTGGAAGGTATCTCTCCCTTTCCATCTCCATCTCCCTCTCCCCCTCCCACTTCTCCTCCCCCTCCCCCTCCCCCAATCTCTCCATTCCTCTCTCCTTCAATCATTTGGTCACAAAGCTACCTAAATACTTACCTGTCTATCTTACCCACCCATACATCTTTTTATCTCTGGACCTTTAAATGGCATTCTCCTGACCATGTGATGATGTGATGATTACATAATGCCAACTGGATGTTATGACAATATAAGGAAATTTCACTTGCAGTATGTTAAGTCCTAGCAATGCATTCTGACTTGTGTCTGTCTTTTCCCTGTGATAGAGAGAATAAGTATCAGAAACAGCAGGCAACTGTGTGGACTCGCAGGCCCAACATCCAGGTCTGGGGCTTGAACCTGGCATACAATGTAGATTTCTGTGTTTATTAAGCAACAGCTACATTGTCTGCTGGGTTTCAGGCTACCTGGAAACATGTTCTTCATGCCTGTCTCACCAGTGCTTTTTCACCTGGACTGTTTTGAAATAACTCTTTTCCAGGAAGCATAAACCAGTGGGCTTTATCATTGGACAGAGTGCAGAGAAAGGACGCCAAGAAAGCTGATCACCAGAGCAAAGAATGACCTTATTTTATCCAAGATGGTCTCACGCACCAGCCTAGGAAGTAGAATGAGCCAGAGACTCATGCTATCCTTCCTTCTCTCTGCCTCAACTCTTAACGATTGATCACTGAGATGTTATCATTGATCATTCTGTTTCTATTCATAGTTATTATCAGAAGTCATGGCACATAGTCACACTGCCCTGCTGCCTCACCATTCCTCCTCATTAGGACTTATTGTCCACCCACAGGAACCTGGTTTGGGTTATCACTTTGTCACAGCCCTGTAACTTTTGTGAATGACTCAGTTTCACCAGAATCTATATCTCTCAGTCTTCCCCAACATTCCACCCTGATATTTTTCCCTGAAGTGAATTTTGGAATTTAAGTAAACTGGATTTTTTTAAACTACTGTTCACCATCTCTTATGAAACCAGAAGACAAGCAGCTTTCCTATGGAATGACAGATAACTTGTAAAGATAAAACATCAGTTTGCAGAAGGAATAAAGGGAATGAAAATATCTTTTGGAAAACCATTTTCACATTATACTTTGTTTTTCTGCTGCTGGTAAATATATTTAATCTTCTATATATATAAGAAATCAATTTAAACTATTAAATTCTCAATCATAAAGGAATGTAACTTTAAGAAGTTATAAATCCTGGGTTATATGAACTAGAGATTTTTAGTAAGAAATTATATGTATTTTAATTAATACGAAATAACATTTAAGGTAGAAAATGAATATAAGGAACGCAAGGATAAATGTCTGTATATACAAACAAGACAAACACTCATAGACACAGACAACAGTATGGGAGTTACCAGAGGGGAAGGAAGGTGGAGTAATAGTGAAGGGTAGAAAGGGTTGACTGTTTGGTGATGGAAGGAGGTTTGACTTTGGGTGGTGGGCTCACAATGCAATGTACAAATGATGTATCATAGAAATGTGTATTCTTGAAACCTATGTAATGTTATTAACCAATGTCATCCCAAAAAATGTAAGAAAAATTAAAATGCCTGGATGTAATAGTCAATTATAGTCAATAATGATGTAATGCATTTTTGTCACCCCATGCTGAATTCAGTAAAAATAAAGTTAATGTCTTAGAGTTTTTAAAAGGTTGTGCTTCTTTGTATGTGTGTGTGTGTGCGCGCACGCGTGCATGCGCGCGTGCCCCTTTTGGCTTCCTATTCAGCAATCAGTAACATTACCTATTCTGTATCAGCCACTGGCCTTTGTGCCTTGGGAAGAGAAAGTCATTCCATTTGACATATCTGACAGCCTTTGAAGAATAATAAAGGTCTTTGTGCAACATGGTCATGTTTCATAAATCATAATTATCAAAAGGACACTTTTCCCACTCCCTTTGTCATTAAACAACATAGTGTTGAAAATAGGGCCTGGTGTGAAGAACTCCCTAATTACACGGTCAGGTTTCTCTTCCTAGTCACATGGTAAGCTTTATATTTCCCTGTCAAGTTTGATGAATCAGTGAAGTTTCCATTATGAAACAATTTCAGGCTTTGAAAAAGTTACTATAAGGCACTGCTGATGGAAGTTTAAAATGGTGCAGGTGTTTTTGAAAAGTTTGGCAATTCCTCAAAAAGTTAGAGTTCTCATATGACTGAGCACTTTCACTCCTAGGTATACACCCAAAAGAATTGAAAACAGGTACTTAAATAAATACATATACAGGCAGTCCTCTGGTTACATCGGATTCAACATACATCGTTTCATGGTTATGTTGCCATCTCCCATCCTACATAATAAAAGTAATATGCAAATTAGCCATCACTCTGCTCCGGCCACGCCCACCAGCCAATCAGAGCAAATATGTAAATAAACCCAACCAAGGTGGTACAGCCACAAAGAACAGGAGAGAGGTTTGGGTTTCTCTAGCAACAGAAGAAGCCAAGCTTTCCACCTGCCTTTGCCGACCTAGGCCTCCACTCAAGGATACAAAGTTTCAATTATAGAAGGTAAACAAATCCAAACAGAAATGGCAGCAGCCAGGGAGTGCACAGGAGGCTTGGTTCCGCTCCAGGCTACAAAGTTTCAATTGTAGAAGGTAAATAAATTCCAGATACCAGGGCCTACCCTTGGGTCACCAGGGGTCGTGGCTGGCCTGCAAACCACCACAGACCCTCGTCCAGGCCACCCCACCCCCCTAAGGGAACCCCCACCCTGATCCGGGACACCCTTCAGGGCAAACCAGCTGGTCCCCACCCATGTACCAGGCTTCTACCGTATCTAATAAAAGTAATATGCAGATTGACCATCATTCCAACACACAGTAGCTGCCCCCATGTGGTCAAATGTCCTTCCCCCATGTGGACACAAGATAGCCACCACAGGATGGCCAGCAGGGGAGGGCAGTTGGGAGGCACCAGACCTGCAAAGGAGGGCAGTTAGAGGCAATCAACCCTACAGGGGAGAGCAGTTAGGGGTTACCAGGCCAGCAGAGGAGGGAAGTTGGGGGCAAACAGGCTAACAGGGGAGCAGTTAGACATCAATAAGGCTGGCATGGGAATGGTTAGGGGGTGATCAGGCTGGCAGGCAGAAGCAGTTAGGGGCAATCAGGAAGGCAGGCAGGCAAGCCGTTGGGAGCCAGCAGTCCTGGACTGTGAGAAGAAAGTCCGACTGTTTAGGCCCGATCTGATCGGGACCCTCGAGGGGTCCCAGATTGGAGAGGGTGCAGGCTGGGCTGAGGGACACCCCACCCCCACCCCCAGCCCTGTGCACAAATTTCTATAACCCTGGCCTGGGTCGCCAGGGGGCATGGCTGGCCTGCAAAGCACCACAGGCCCCTCACCCAGGCTCCCCATGTCCCAAGAGAACCCCCACCCTGATCTGGGATACCACAAACCATCTGGCCCCCACCCATGCACCAGGCCTCTATCCTATCTAATAAAAGAGTAATATTCAGATTGACCATCACTCCAACACACAAGATGGCTGCCCCCATGTGGCCAAAGATCCTGCCCCATGTGGACACAAGATGGCCACCACAAGATGGCCAGCAGGGGAAGGCAGTTGGGAGGGACAAGGCCTGCAAGGGATGGCAGTTGGGGGTGATCAACCCTACAGGGGAGGGCAGTTAGGGGTGACCAGGCCGGCAGAGGAGGGAAGTTGGGGGCAAACAGGCTGGCAGAGGAGCAGTTAGACATCAATCAGGCTGGCATGGGAGTGGTTAGGGGGTGATCAGGCTGGCAGGCAGAAGGCGTTCGGGGCAATCAGGAAGGCAGGCAGGCAAGCAGTTAGGAGCCAGCAGTCCTGGATTGTGAGAGGGATGTCTGACTGTCCGTTTAGGCCTGATCCCTTGAGGGGTCCCAGATTGGAGAGGGTGCAGGCTGGGCTGAGGGACACCACCACCCCCTCCCACCCACCCCTGTACATGAATTTCATGCACTGGGCCTCTAGTTTATTTATACAAAAACAAGTTCTGTCATTTTGACATATGTATATATGTGCTTTATGTTTTTTATTATTTATTTACAAGCAAAGGTGAGGAATTAACTTTTTAAAAATATATATTTTATTGATTTTTTTACAGAGAGGAGGGAGAGGGATAGATTGTTAGAAACATCAACTAGAGAGAAACATCGACCAACCGCCTCCTGCACACCCCCCACTGGGGATGTGCCTGAAACCAATGTACATGCCCTTGACTGGAATCAAACCTGGGACCTTTCAGTCTGCAGGCTGATGCTCTATCCACTGAGCCATACCAGTTTCAGCTGGAATTATTATCTTTCTTGTAAATCTTTTTTACTGTTTCACTTCATCACTGCTGTGTATGTGCTCCATGTAGGCGGGTTCCAACTTACAGCGAAAATCACATAATGCAAATCGTGCAGTAGGAATGGAGCTCCTATGTAATCTGAGTAACTACTGTACACTCATGTTCACAACATCACTATTCCTATTCATGATAGCCCATCAACTGATGAATGAATAAAGAAAAGGTGGAATACAATGGAATATTCAGCTATATACAGGAATGAAATACCAATACATGCTACAACTTGGATGAACCTTGAAAACATTAAAGAAGCCAGACACAACACATATTGTATAATTCCATTCGTATGAAATGTCCATAACAGACAAGTCTAGAGGCACAATAGTTGAATGGGGATGCCATGAGCTATGGGAAGGAGGGAGTGGGAAGTGACTATTGCATGCCTTTCATTTTCTTAAGAATATGGTTCGAAGGCTGAAACCAGTTTGGCTCAGTGGATAGAGCGTCAGTCTGCAGACTCAAGGGTCCCAGGTTCGATTCCAGTCAAGGGCATGTACATTGATCGTGGGCACATCCCCAATAGGGGTGTGTAGGAGGCAGCTGGTCGATGTTTCTCTCTCATCGATGTTTTTAGCTCTGTCCCTCTCCCTTCCTCTCTGTAAAAAATCAGTAAAATACATATTTTTTTTAAAAAAAGAATATTGTTCAAAGAACAAAATGCTTTGAATTTTACATCCATTTATGCATTTACCTTTTAAGATTATCATGCTTTTTGTGTCCATTAAAGAAATACTTGCCTACTCCACAGGAAGAATTTTCATGTGTGTTTTACAGAATATTCATAATTTCAGCATATATATTTAGGTTTATGATCTATTTCTAATTAATTTTTGTGTATGGTATGAAAGATTCTTTTTTCCCCATGTAGATTTTCAATTATCTGGGGGGCACCATTTGCTGAAGACTTTCTCAGTCCTACTTAATTACCTTGCTGCATTAAAGCATCCAGAGTTGAG
Organism: Vespertilio murinus; assembly: GCA_963924515.1. Classification (NCBI taxonomy): domain Eukaryota; kingdom Metazoa; phylum Chordata; class Mammalia; order Chiroptera; family Vespertilionidae; genus Vespertilio; species Vespertilio murinus. The sequence goes on from OZ004710.1 coordinate 102,740,776, forward strand.
CTCTGCATTTATTAGAGCAGATTAACATAAATGAAATCTATGATAAGGTCAAGACCCATAGAAAGTCAGTTGAAATCCCATAGCGATCCGATCCCAGAGTTGCAAATTGTACCTCTGACACTGAGTGCCCTCTCCGTGGCAATGCAGGTGGTTGGCAGTAGACAGTAGATGGGCTGGTTAATTCAGACCCATCACCCCCATTAAGAAACCCTGCTTTGAAAGTGCCTGGTTAATGATGCGTCACTTATCAAATTTACATAAACAGGACAGTGCATACAAATACTTCATTACCCCTTGCTTGGCATTTATTTTGTTAGGCCATTTTCTTTTAGTTTGAATTTAGTTTCATTGAAGTGGTATAAAAATTTTAGCATACCATAATTCCAGAAAAATCAACCTTTTTTTCCTCCCTGGCTATTAAAGTAGCAATAGTCAATATAGAGAAAGCACACACACACACACACACACACACACACACACACACACAGAAGCCCAACCACTAAGTCAGTTTGATATATATTTTCCCACTCTACTTAGCTGTGAATGTATATCTATAGTTTACATATTTGTTTGTGTCCAGATTTGCTTACAGTAAGTACATCACAGACCTTTTCTCATAACATTCAAAATTATAAAACACTAGAGGCCCAGGGTATGAAATTTGTGCATGGGAGGGCGGGTCCCTCAGCCCAACCTACACCCTCTCCAATCTGGGACCCCTTAGAGGATGTCTGACTGCCTCCCACAATCCAGTACTATTGAATCCTAACTGCAAGCCTGCCTGCCTTCCTGCTTGATCATCCCTAACCACCTCTGCCTGCCTGCCTGATCACCCCTAACTGCTCCCCTGCTGGCCTGATTGCCCCTAACTGCCTCTGCCTCACCCTGCACCCTGGAACCCAGGATTCCCTCCTCCAGCCAGTCACAGGCACCCAAGATCTAGGCAAGCTTTACCCAGGCCGGCTGCAGCTGCAGGGAACCGTGGGTGGGAGGCCTGTCCCTCTCCCAGGATGTAGGTGCAGCCACTGGCACCTGGGACCATGGGGTGGGTGGCTTGTTCCTCTCCTGGGCCACAGCCTGACTGGTCCCATTCCTCTCTCTCCAGTGTTGAGTGTCTGAGCTATTACAGCATGACGGCGTGAGGGTGTGATGACCATTTGCATATCAGCTCTTTATTATATAGGATGATTTTTGGCTACTTGGTATGATTGCCCTGTAGTTTATTTAACTAACCTATTATTAGGCATTATAAAACAATGAAAATTGCTCTCTGAGAAAGTTGTACCAATTTTTTAAAATGTTTTTTATTGATTTCAGGGAGGAAAGGAGGGAGAGAGAGAGAGAGAGAGAGAGAGAGAGAGAGAGAGACCAATGATGAGAGAATCATTGTTTGGCTGCCTTTTCCATGCCCCACCCCCACAACCTGGGCATGTGCCCTGACTGGGAATCGAATCGTGACCTTCTAGGTTCATAGGTAGATGCTTAATAACTGAACCATGCCAGCCAGGCCCAATTTCTCTTTTACATTATCACTGTAGCATCATTTGTTACATCTTCTTACCTTGTTTTTCATTGTATTCACAAGCACATGGCAATGTAGTAGATACTCTAACTCAGAGTTCTGGTTGATAAACTGTGCTACTGAAATTTCCTTTCTAAAAGAACTTCTTGAACATCTAAAGTTAAAATGTAGTCTATTGCTGTAAATTTTCTGCCTCAGAATTTGGCCTCTTTTCCCCTTTCTCAAATAAGGCTGTTCCTGATGCATGCAAACAAAAAGACAACGCACTGAGAAGACATTTTGCCAAAGATACATCTGGTAAGAGGTTAATATCCAAAATTTATAAAGAATTTATACAACACAACACAAACACAAACAAACAAAAAAAACCCACAAACAATTTAATTTTAAAAATGGACAAAGCACCTGAATAGACACTTCTCCAAAGAAGACATACAAATGGCCATTAGACATATGAAAAGTTGCTCAACATTACTAATCATCAGAGATGCAAATTAAAACAACAATGAAGTATCACCTCACACCTGCCAGAATGGCAATCAACAAATCAACAAATGACAAGCGCTGGCGAGGATGTAGAGAAAAAGGAACCCTAGTGCACTGTTGGTGGAAATGCAGACTGGTGCAGCCATTATTGGAAACAGTATAGAGTTTCCTCAAATTATTAAAAATGGAACTGCCTCATGACCCAGTGATTCTACTTTTTGGAATTTAGCTTCCCTGCCTTTCATACACAAATCTGGTAAATTTGTTTATATGCAATTTCATATTTTAACACAAATGTACTTAGGTAACTGAGGACATATATAATAACTGGAATTAGAGATTCTACAAAAAATATGCTTGACTCTTACAATAATCCATTGTGGTTGTGACTAGTTATTGCCAAATTACCAGGAATAAACTGTTAAGAGAGTTCTTGTAACTATCATCTGTTAATTAATCCACAATGGTTAGGAAATGTTTATTTTGATTAAATAATAGTATATTCAATCCACATGGCGCATAGATTTTCAAAGTTTTAAAATTCAGTAAAATATAGTTATCACTATATTTAAATTATTTTTATTTTTAATTTAAGAGACATCAAGATTTTGAAGTTTCTTAGCAATGTGTATGATCATTAACCTTAATTGTAGTGTTCTAGAACTATTACATTCAATGTTTTAGTAATCCTATTATCTCATTGAAATTAGCCTGTCATTTTGGTAAAAGATGAAGATTTTGTAGGTGTGTTTTTTATTATAGATGTGTATATATTTAGGTGCTCAGAAGAGGCTAATTTTGAATTTTAAAATTTCTAGTGTACATCTTAATAACATTATAAGTGCATGTGAGGTTTGAACACTATGCAAATATTGTAAATAGCGAACTTTTGAGAATTTGATTCTGCAGATATTTATTGATGCCTGCCATGTGCAAGGCACTGTGCCAGATGCTAAGAAGGTATTGAACTGCCAAAGTCGGTTTGGCTCAGTGGTAGAGCGTCGGTCTGCAGACTAAAAGGTCCCGGGTTCGATTCCGGTCAGGGGCATGTACATTGGTTGTGGGCACATCCCCGGTAGGGGGTGTGCAGGAGGCGGCTGGTCGATGTTTCTCTCTCATCGACGTTTCTGGCTATCTATCTCTCTCCCTTCCTCTCTGTAAAATATCAATAAAATATATTTTTTTAAAAAGAAGGTATTGAACTTCCTTTAACAAACAATCCTAAATCTCAGTAACTAAACATGTAAGTTACAGGCTAATATAATCAGTAAGTGCAGACAAGATAGTGGGGTGATCAGAGCTTTATTCAGTGCGTGGCTTTATGTGACAAAATGGCTTGATTCTCAACAAACCCAGCCTGTGTTGAAGACGGCAGAGTAAATAAGTCAGGGTAAACTATGCACATTAGTGGGTTGGAGTAAGTTTACACAGGCTCAGAAGAGCCATTGGTCAGCATTTCTTCTCAGCTTTGTGTTAAAGAATATCACTCCAGTAGCTTGAAATCAGACATGGTGGGAGTATTTATATAATGAAAATCAGCAAACTCTACAAATCAGGAGCCTTTCCATATTTGTCATTTCATTCAAGTGAAGATACAATTGCTTTACATTTATCAGCACACAACTGGTTATACAAGTTGCTGTTACAATTAATCCTAGTATCTCCGTGACTTGAAGCAATATTATTTTTTTCTTTCACATTACCGTGTCATAGAAGCTGACAGGGGACTCTGCTACAGGCAATAACTCAGAGATCCAACTTCTTCCATTATGGGGCTCCACTATCTTCACTTGGTTTCATAATTACCCGGGGACATCCACTTACAGACGGGGTGGGTGGATAAAACACAGAGGAGGCCTACCACCTCTTAATGCCTCAACCTGAAAGTGACACTTCATTTCTGTGCAGTTCTAGTAATGAGAACTAATCACAAGGCCCCACCTAGATGCAAGAGAGACCGCAAATGCTTGACAATGGAAAGTAGCAGAGGAAGTGACACCTTAAAACCACTGAAAGGCTGAGCAATTTTTTTCTGGATTTATAAAGACTTGGATTTAGCCTGAGAAACAAGAACAAAAGAGGTGTGATCACAATACTAGTTATCAAGCTGTAGTACAAAGCCACTGTTCTCAAAACAGCCTGGTACTAGCACAAGAACAGACATACAGATCAATGGTATAGAATAGAGAACTCAGAAATCAACCCAAGCCCCTATGCTCAATTAATATCGACAAAGGAGGAATGAACATACAAAGGAGTCAAGACACTCTCTTCAATAAATGGTGTTGGGAAAATTGGACAGACATATGCAAAAAAAAAAAAATGAAACTAGATTACCAACTTACACCATACACAAAAATAAACTCAAAACGGATACAGGACTTAAGCATAAGACGGGAAACCATAAAAATACTAGAGGAATCCACAGGCAGCAAAATCTCAGACATATGCCGAAGCAATTTCTTCACTGATACTGCTCCTAGGGCAATGGAAACTAAAGAGAAAATAAATAAATGGGACTACATAAAAATAAAAAGCTTCTGCACAGGAAAAGAAACCATCAGCAAAACAACAAGAAAGCCCACTGCATGGGAGAATATATTTGCCAATTTTATCACCAATCAGGGTTTAATCTCCAACATTTACAGGGAAGTCATACAACTTAACAAAAGGAAGATAAATAACCCAATCAAACAAATGGGCAACGGACCTAAATAGATACTTTACGAAAGAAGACAGAAGGAAGGCCAAGAAGCACATGAAAACATGCTCAAAGTCATTAGTCATCCGAGAGATGCAAATCAACAGGACAATGCAGTACCACCTCACACCTGTTAGAATGGCTGTCATCAACAAATCAACAAACGACAAGTGCTGGCAAGGATGTGGAGAAAAAGGAACCCTCGTGCACTATTGGTGGGAATGCAGCCACTGTGGAGAACAGTATGGAGTTTTCTCAAAAAGCTAAAAATGGAACTCCCATTTGACCCAGTGATCCCACTTCTAGGAATATATCCCAAGAAACTATAAACACTAATCAGAAAAGATGTGTGCACCCCTATGTTCATAGCAGCACAATTTACAATAGCTAAGATTTGGAAACAGCCTAAATGCCCATCCACAGATGAGTGGATTAAAAAAAACTGTGGTACATCTACACAATGGAATACTACGCTGCTATAAAAAAGAAGAAATTCTTACCATTTGCAACAGCATGGATGGAACTGGAGAGCATTATGCTAAGTGAAATAAGCCAGTCAGAGAAAGATAAATATTACATGATCTCACTCATTTATGGAACATAATGAACAACATAAACTGATGAACAAAAACAGATGCAGAGTCAGAGAAACATCGATCAGACCATCAAATCTCAGATGGAAGGTAGGGGAGGATGGGTGTAAGGGAGAGAGATCAACCAAAGGACTTTTATGCATGCATATAAGCTTAACCAATGGACACAGACAACAGGGGGGTGAGGGCATGAGTGGGGGGTAGGGGATAATAGGGGAATAAGGACACATATGTAACACCTTAATCAATAAAGAAATTTTTAAAAAGGCTTGGATTTAGGAACTACTAATTATGTTGTACAAGTCCCACTTATGCATTATAAATTTAACCATTCTATTGATCAAAACAAGCCACAAGATCAGGCCATATTTAAGACAAGGGGAAAGAAACATCCCTTCTTGATGGAAAAAGCATCAAAGTTACATAGCAAAGGGGTGTTAATACAAGAAGGCATGACTTTTAGTAATCTGTCACATCACCACACCAGCAGGATCCCAGCCACCCCGTCTTCCCTCTGTTCTTGAAGCTACTTTGTGACTTTGGCTATCTGTGATGGAGGCCCTAGAGGTCACTTTAGAATAGTTTGCCTGGTGCCCCTGCAAGACATGGGGAGAAACCCCAATTATTCCCCAGCTTAAATCTGCTGACCCTGTCTCGGGTCTCAACATTGACTGTTTTGTGTTCCAGCCATTAATTTACTGGTTCCTTCCCTTGAATGGGCTACTGACTTCTTTAAAGCAAGGCCTGGATCTTACTTGCCTGTATGTCTCCAACGGAGCCAAGCACAGCTTGGCACACACCTTACTTCAATAAATGTTGCTGCAAATCCTGATCAACCTTTTTCGTGTGATCTGCCCTGATAAAGAATTATTTCTGATGATCATGTTGATTATCCTTCAAGAAAAGCAAGCAAATGCTGATGCCTCTAGAGAATTCCTAAAAACTATTTTTTTTTCTAGCCATACTGTTTCTCACAGGAAAATACCATCCTTCATCTGGTATCTGTGCCTGTGGTTGGGTTCCTAAGAGCGGCCCAGGGAAGGCAAATACTTAGCGGGTCCTGGATAGAGCAACAGAAGAATTGGAATCAAAACTTTCCACAACTGGGTCTTTCAAAACACACAAAGGAACGGAGCCTCAATATGGTGAAGGCCTCTGCTCCCTGCGTGGGAAAACACCATCCGAAAACAATGAAAGGAAAAAATAGCTCACATAGCATGCTCCACCACAGCACACTCAACCACACACATGCCTCTTTCCCCCTATCCCAGCCTGAAGTGACTGTAGATTATGGTGAAGCCACTGGGAAAACTGTGGTCATTTCAGTGGTGTTCTACTTGAATCTATGCCTCATGACACCATCGGCCAAAAAATGTGTATCAATATACTCGCTGTTAATTCTGATTCGGTCTTTGTCCTGTAGATGTGTTAATAGAACCCCTTCCACCCGGGTGAACACCTACTCATTCCAAGACAAGTCTCTTAAAGATGAGTCTGAGCCGAAACCGGTGTGGCTCAGTGGACAGAGCGTCGGTCTGTGGACTGAAAGGTCCCAGGTCTGATTCTGATCAAGGGCATGTACCTGGGTTGCAGGCACATCCCCAGTGGGGTGTGTGCAGGAGGCAGCTCATCGATGTTTCTCTCTCTTCAATATTTCTAGCTTTCTATCCCTTTCCCTTCCTCTCTGTAAAAATCAATAATATATATATTTTTTAAAAGATGAGTTTGGGTACTTGACCCATCAAATTAAATTGGATATTCATGCAGTTTCAATTTCTCCCTTTTCTAACCCTACTTTTGACTTGGGGAATTAGCCAGGCTTCTCAATCTGCTTGTCTATAAAATAAGTATATACATTCACATAAAAGAGAAAAACTGTGAAAAACAGGTTTTCTTTCAAAAATGACCCCACTTGTATCAGATTTTAGGCCATTTCCATGAGCTGAGATTGGGGGGTAGCTCCCCCCACCCTAAAGTTTTCTCCAGGACAAAACAAGCCCACTTTCTATTCTTGTCTCACTGCCCATATTTTACTTTGCTATGTAATTTTATGTGGGTGTTTTGTGTGAGTGTGTTTGTTTTTTGTTAGCAGGTGGATGTTTATTTTAAATGCAGTGAGTTATTTGCGCCTGCATTAAAAACCCTTCAAAACAACTAATGAACAACCACCTATTAAACTATCACAGATCTTTAACTCAAAATTTCTCAAATATATAGAGAATTATCTATAGAAACTCCATATGTCTCCACATAATTGCTGTTTTTTTTCATAGCTTTATTGAGATATAACTCACATAAAATATGCTGTACATACTTAAAGTATGCAATTTGGTAAGTTTTTACATGAGTATACCTGTGAAACCATCCTCACAATCAAGATAATGAACAGACCACCCTAGCTGTTTTTGCTCAGTGGATAGAGCATCAGTCTGTGGACCAAAAGGTCCTGGGTTCAATTCTGACAAGGGCACATGCCTTGGTTGCAGGCTCCTCCCTGGCCTGGGCCCTGATCAGGTCACATGCAAGAGGCAGCCAATCGATGTGTTTCTCTCACATCAAAGTTTCTCTGTCTTTTCCTCTCTCTTCTACTCTCTAAAAATTGATGGAAAAATATCCCTGGGTGAGGATTAACCAAACAAAGCAAAAAAGATAATGAACAGATCAATCACATCCAAAAGTGATCTTTTATATAACCTCTCCCTCTCACTCCGGGTAGCCCTCCACCGCCAGACCCAGACTTGCAGAAAAAGACACTATTCCTTATTCTCGGCAGTGGGCACTGTTCCTTCTGACCCTTTGGCTGCTTCTTTCCCTAGCTTCACGAAGTTTCCTCACACACTCGTGCTGATCAGTACTCTGCGGAATACAGTAGTCCTTTCTTATCTGTGGGGAATATGTTCCAATTCCTACCGCAGATGCCTAAAACCGCAGATAGTACTGAACCTTATCTATACGATGCTTTTCCTATACATTCATACCTATGATAACATTTAACTTATAAATTAGGCACAGATAAACAATAAAGAGTTTTTTAAAAGTAGGCACAGTGAGAGATTAACAACAATAAAATAGAACAATTACAACAATACACAGTAAAAAATTACATGAATGTGGTCTGTCTCTCTCAAAATAACATGTTGTACTAAGAGCTCTCTTTCTTCTCTCAATATCTTATTGCTCTAGATTGCTTTTTCACTTAATGGAACTAATTTATGGCTTCTCTTTGCCATATCCAAATTGCCAGCATCACTACTCTTGCGCTTTGGGGCCGTTATGAAGTCAAATGAGGGTTCCTTGCACACAAGCCCTGTGATACTGCAACAGTCAGTTTGATAACCTGGACAACTATTGAGTGACTAGTGGTTGGGAAGCATGTACAGCGTGGCTGTGCAGGACAAAGGTATGATTCGTGTCCCTGGCAGAGGGAGCAGGATGGCTCCAGATTGCATCACTCTACTCAAAACAGCATGCAATTGAAAAGTTATGAATTATCTCTGGAACTTTCCATGTACATTTTTGGAATGTGGTTGAATGCAGGTAACTGAAACCGCAGAATATAAAACAGTGGAGAAGAGGGCTACTGTACTTAAGGGAATCCTTCTGCAGCTCTGCTAATTTTTTCTCCGTACATCTCTTTTGTCTCTACACAGTGAACTTGAATCGCTTTGATCTCCCTTGACTCTTAGCTCAATTTCTTTTTTTTAAGTGTTATATTTTATTTTATTTTAATTAATTTCTTTACTGATTATGGTATCACATATTTGTCCTCAATCCCCCATTTCAACCCCCCCCCATTCATACCCCCACCCCCTATTGTCCTTGACCACTGGTTAGACTCATATGTGTGCACACAAGTCCTTTGGTTGATCTCTCCCTTTTATTCCCACCCTCCCTTTGAGGTCCAACAGTCTGACCCATGGCTCCCTATCTCTGGGTCAGTTATTGTTCATCAGTCTATGCTGTTCACCATTTCCCCTAGATGAGTGAGATCATGTCCTACTGGAAATATACTTATAAGAATAAAAAATGAGACAAGCAATAATGGTTATGCTGAAAGGCATATGAATCAGTCTATAGTGAGCTTCTTTCTGGGCCACCAGTTCTTTTGAGACCCAATTTCAATGTTGCTCAGGACCAAACCAGAGAGGGTTGGACCTGCATTACCACCATTTGCCCACCATCCAGAACTGAAATATCATTGCTGAAATGTACACATAAGGAACTGTTAGCTCAATTTCCTCAAGGAGTTTTCTGCCTCCTCCTTAAATTCTCCCTCCCTGCACTGTGATCTGGACTCTTTCTCCAGGCAGTAAGCAAAGGTAGTCAGAGGGTTCACCTCCATTGTTTTCTGTCTCTCAAAAATGATCGTCTTTATTTGCCTGCTGTCCAATGTCTTGAGAACCCTTGCTTCATATATTTTGTCCAATTCTTTAGTTGTTTAAAATAGGGATATAAATCTTCTCTCATCTTGGCTAGAAGAGGATGTTACTCATAGCACTTTGGCTTGTCACAAAAAAAAATATTTATTTATTTATTTTTATTGTTTGAATCATTATAAATAGTAGTACATATGTCTCCTTTTTTCCCCTTGACCTCCCACCAGCCTCCCTTACCCCCCACCGCATATTTCTTCACCTGCCCGCCCCCCGCCATTGTCTTGTATGCATTAGTTATGCTTATATGATGCATACAAGTCCTTCTGGGGATCTCTTACAGCCCGCCCCCCCCCAACTCCCTTGCCTTCCTACTGTAGTTTGAGTCTGTTCAATGGTTCTTTATCTCTATAACTACTTTCCCCCCATTTCTTTTCTTTGAAAAATCTTGCATCTGCAGACTAAAAATAAACATATAATAACAAAAATCGTTTGAGTCCCAATTTTGTTATAAAAATTTTAAAGGGCAATAAAATTTTCCATAATAAGCTGTAGGAACATGTTTTTCACAAACTTAGTAAGCAGACTTGGAAAATTGCTTTCGTTTTTTCAACTTCTTAAATACAAGGGCATGGGACTATTAAGAAGGTCAATATCCATTGTAGCCATGTTTTAAGGAAAAGGATTAATTGAATAAAGGATTACAAATGAATGAATAAGGAGACATGATTTCTGATTTTTTTCCTCCATTTTCTTACTGTACTTTCTCTCCAATGTCTCCCTACTCTTCTAAATTTAAACTTTCCACTCAACCCATCCACCCATCCACTAATCAATTATCAAATGCTAATGAGTGACAGGGATAAATGAAATATAAGACAGGAAACCTTACGAGAAGTGTTCACACATGGTGGTGAGAGTTCTATTGTCATAGAGGTGTGAATAAAATGTTGAGGCAATGTGGAGGGTGGAGTCATTACCGTGGGGTGGGCCTGGTGAAAAGATCATAGAAAACCTCTCCTGGGAATATACATTTGAAATGGATATTGAAGAATGAGCAGCATTTGGCTCGGCAGAGAGGGGAGGAAGGAGGCATTTGAGAGAGAGGGAATGAGGTAGGCAAAAATGAGTATGGAAAAACCCAGTAAGTTCTATTTCTAGAGTGGTGAAAAGCCGATCATGGCCGGAGCAGAGGGAAAGAGGTGGTGGCTGTGACTTGGCAGGAAATTTGGCTGAAGAGGGTTTTGGGACCAGGCTACAAAGATCTATGAGCACCAAGCCAAGGAATCTAGACTTTAGTCTTCCAAAAGCCTCAATTTCTGAGCAGAGACATGACACAGTCAGATGGGGGTCCTGGATTCTCTAGGAGAGGAAGGTAACAAGATGGCTCTGCATGAGGCTGCTGAAGCCACCCAAGAAAGAATATGAGTCCCTGAACACAGATAGGGAGGATGTGGACTAATTCAAGAGCCATTTCTTCAGGCAAATCTGCAGTGTATGGCAACCAACTGCACACTAAGAATGAATGAGAGGCAGACTTAAAGATAAATACCTCTAGATTTTCCAATTTGAGAGAATTGACGGATGTTTTATCATTAACTAAGATGGAGAGAGCAGGCAAAATAAGTTTGAATTATCTTGGTCCCACTGGGTTTGGAGTTTTCATGAATCATTCAGGTGGAAAGTTATAGCAGCCAACTGGACCTCAAGGAGAGAGGTTTGAGAGTCAATGGTCTATGGTTTGATCATAGTACATAAAATGAAAAAATATATCCTTTTTTCTGAAAAACTTTAATAAAGAATTTTGTACTTCAAATATCTATCAAGCAAAGATATTTATGCAGGCCAATTTCTAAGTATCCCAGGGCAGGAGATAAAATTCTGACATATGCTCTTTCAGTGAGCTAAGGGATTTAGGGTATTCTCATCAGTCCTTATGAATTCTAGAACTTTATGTGGCATAATAACATTCATTAGTGAGAATGAAAATATCAGACATGAGGCATACAATCATTCTAGTTTTTTTTTTGTTGTTGTTGTTGTTTGGTTTGGGTTTTTTTAAGCAGTGACCACAGGAACAGAAAAGGAAGAGGTTTGGCTACAGGAGATTATCAGGAGTCAGTGTTGAACCCTTTTTTCAGAGTTGCTATTTTAAGGACAACTCTGATTTAAATATTCCTGGTACTAAATAAACAGGAGAACTCCGAGTCAGCCTCACACCCTCAATTGATTTCATCAACCAAGACATATTCTAACTCAACCATTTTTATGAGCCTGTGAAAGTGAGCTCTATTTGAGGAAGGAGTGATTTGGTTTGACCTTCAAGCAGTGGAAAAGAAAACACTTGCCACTCCAGCAGGAAGCTCTGCCTCAGACAGCAGAAGCCTACTGGCATTCCCCAGGCTCCTGAAATGTCAGAAATATTGGCTACAACCTTTGTATTCAAAAGGACTACATATTTGAGCATTATTGGTGGACAGATTTGTTAGTGCCGGTTAGCCCAAAGCTCTTACCAAGTTCTTTCCTTCCTTAACTCTTATGGTCCAAGGTGAGTAGTCAGTGTCATATATCATAAAGAGGCTCCTAGAAACTCCCTTCTCCAAAGCTACAAGATGTTGGCAGAGAGAAGGAGAAACACATGTTTCCTGAATTCTAATCCAGTCCCCCAGACACTGGATGGTCCTTTTCCCTATTCCAGAGTCAGACAACCCTAACAGGGCTTGAACATAATTTAAATTGAATAGCATGAAATTTTTTAAAAAGTTATTTAAAATGAGAGACCTTTGAAAAAGTGAAAGATGCCAACTGAAATGGAATGTCTGACAAAAATCTTCAGTCGATACATTTTTCAAATTTTGTCAGTTGTTGATTCTCAAATACTCATGCTAATGACAACCACAGGAAAAGAACAGATGTTGGAAATGTACCAAACCCAAGACTAATTCTAGCCAATTAATTCTTTTCATCAAACATTCTCAAGAGCATCTTACAAGAGGCTCAGGTACCATTGGCATCTCCCAACTTTCCTTTGAGGGAGTCAAGCTCATTCTTTTTCAGGTTTTAACCCACAATGATAATCAGTTTTCTTAGCTCAGTGGGTTTACAAGCGATGTGAGCCTTATGACAGTCCAGCACAGCTGTACTAGTGTATCCCGCACTGATTTGGCCCGGATGGCTTGGGATAATTATCAGAGTCGTGAAGCCAGCTATTCCACTGGTGGGTCATTTTTGGTGTCACCAGCCACATTGCCCTGATGACCATCTTTGACAGACACATTCTTGACGTGGAAGCCCCCAGGGTCCCCAGGAAGAGCGACACTCAGAACTATGTGATCCATCTCAGCAGACTTCATTTACTGAGTTGTAATGCTGACTGGAGCAAAGGTGACCGCCGTGCTGGATTGGAGGACCAGTCTCCACTCAACCCCCAGGGACAGCGCCAATGCCACCAGCTTTCTAGATGTCCTGGAAGGCAGGCACAGGGCTTGTTGGTTGAACGAGTTGGTGGCAGGAAGCAACCCAGAGTGTCGGGCAGCGTGGTCCCAGGGGAATTGCCATCTTCTTGGGCGACTTTCCGTCCTTTGAACCAAGGCATGTTAGTGTTGTCACGTTCCAACCAGAAACTGGCACGGATGCTGCTGTGCCAGGCTGTTAGCCACTTTTCTTAATGTAGGTGCTGACCTCTGGCAATTTCCTTGTCCCTCTTCAGGCTGTAGGGCGGTTCAGTGGAATCCATTTGTTAACACCAACAGTCAGTGGTTTTGCACCCAGTGTATAAGCCCAAAAGGCATGCTCACGGGCCTGCCCATTCTTGGAGATGCCCGCTTCAAATTCAGCAACCCAGCAGCAACAATCAGGACAGCACAGTCTTCCTGAGATGCCCCTGTAACCATGTTTGTTTTTAAATATATATATATTTTATTGATATTTTACAGAGAGGAAGGGAGAGAGATAGAGAGCTAGAAATGCCAATGAGAGAGGAACATCGACCAGCTGCTTCCCGCACACCCTCGACCAGGGATGTGCCCACAACCAAGGTACATGCCCTTGACCGGAATCGAACCCGGGACCTTTCAGTCCACAGACCGAAGCTCTACCACTGAGCCAAACCGGCTTCGGCTATAACTGTGTCTTTTTATTTAGTCTCTGTGTCCTGGGGTACCAATGATGGTCACATAATACTTGCTGGTCTCTAATTTCCACAGGGAGATATCAATGGTGATACCACACTCACATTCAGCTTTCAGTTTATCCCATCTCAGCAGCCTCCTTCTTGTGTTTTTAACTGTTCTTTTGTCAATTGCAATGCATTTGTAAATCAGATGGCCAGTAGTGGTAGACTTACCAAAAACTACATGTCCAATGATGATGATGTTGATATGAGTATTTTCCTTTCCCATGTTTTCTTAGGTTTATCAGTGTTTTTTAATAATATTTGTGTTTTGGTGATAAACCCGATGTGAAAAAGCAATAGTCATTTTATTCTTATAAAGAAAATCTGTTCGTTCCATGGATGGATGGAGGGAGGGAGAGAGAAGGAGGGAGGGAGAGAGAGGGAGAGAGGGAGGGAGAGAGGGAGAAAAAGAAGGAAAGAGGAAGGAAGAAAGGAAGAAAGGAAGGAAGGAAGGAACGAAGGAAGGAAGGAAGGAAGGAACGAAGGAAGGAAGGAAGGAAGGAAGGAAGGAAGGGAAGGATGGAGGGAAGAAGGGAGGGAGGGAAGAGAGAGAGCAAGAGGGCAAGTAAAAACAGAAAGGGCAAGGGGAATCTCCAAACAGACCAATGTTTGCCCTCTTGGTATTTTATTGATGTTCAATATGCTTAAACTGACACAAGAGTCTGGAATGCTCTAAAACTCTGACTAAGAGAATGGCCTCCATGGGCAATTTAAACTAACTTTCTCACTCATAACCTCAACCACAAAGTTAAACTGGAACCCTATTCTTTTTCAATTTCATGAGTAAAAAATGCATTGAAAACCATTACTCTAGCCAGAATGAGTGATACTTCCTCCAGATCTACTTTCTGACAAATAGTACACCCTAAACTAGGTAGCTGACTAAGTCCTTAGTCACATAAACAGAAGTTTTTCATCTGAAGTCAGTCTGTTCCCCTCCAAGTTGGCCAGGTTGCCCAGTCTGCTCTGGGACACTGGAGCTCCCTGAGTAAATTAGAAACCTAACCTCAGGGGACTGAAGTACTCAGAGGAAAACCCCAGCATCCTGTATGCTCTGCTGTAGCACCACACCAAGACATTTAGAAAGAAAATGCAAATAGTTTGACATAATCTAAGAATTAGTATCCTATGTGGCGTGATACTACGAAGTCTGGGAATACCCTAATGTCTCCTCCCCCCTCAGGGCTATGATTTTCTGAGGTAAGGTTCTAATCTTTCCTCAAAGGTCAAGTGATTAAGGTTCCTACAATTTTGTTAGTCACCTCTTCCTGTGAATGCATAACCTGAAAGAAGGTTTGGAGAGAAGAAAGAGAAGAACAATGAAAGTTAGGGGGTACAAATAGGATCCTTGGAGAACTGGGTACATTTATTAAAGTTATTTTACTTCTTTGAGCACCATTTATACATGACAGTTGATCTAACTCTATGACTCAATGATCTTATCTCCCTTTCCCCTTCCTTCCTCTTTTTTTGACCACTCTTTCTTTCTCTTTCTTCTTTTCTACAAGTATTTGTTGGGACCTTACTATGGCTTTGTCCTAGGCATTGGGAATATAAACTGTAAACAAATCAGACTAAGTTGCCATCCTGTATATCTTACATTCTAGCGGGAAAAAACAAATAAATAGACATATAATACAGATAGTCCTCACTCTGCATTGTTATGATATATATGAATTTTAGTTACCATTGTTCACTTAACAAAAGTCCCCAAATAGCACATCTGAGTTATTGCATAAAGTACAAATTTCACTACTAGTTCTCCAGTCCACAAATCACTATGTGAATTACAAATGCATATTATGGTCAGTAATCAATCACATTCCTTCTTTTCAAGTCAGTCAGTGACTGGTCACTGCTCATCTGTTGTTCAGGTCACATAAGGACAGCAAAGTGTGTAGCTGTGGTGCCCCCTTTGCCCCCAGAAATAGAGAGGTCCTCCAGGCAAAATAATTTAACTTTTAAAGCACTACTACTGTTGGAAAACGCTCCAGGTCACCCTAATTCTCTTGAATGGAAATGTAAAAATTTACTTTTTATTACCAAACACAATTTCATTAGTCTATCCAATGGACCATGAAGTAATCTCAACCTTTAAGGCCTATTAGATGGAATTTCAGACAAGCTATTGATGCTACAATGAGAGGAGAGAGAGAGAGATTTCATGTAATTTTTAAGCTGAGTTTTGGGGGGGGGGGAGACAAAAGCCATGCAATTAAAAATATTCAGGCATCCAGCAAGTAGCATGTACACAGCATGTCAAGAACTTTTTTTGCACTGTGTAACTTGACAGGTTTCTAATCAAAGGTAAATGGAGATAGAGAAGAAATAGCTGACAGTCAGAGTGTTAACACACTGTTGCTGCTTGAGGAGCTCTAGATTTGAAGCCAGAGGAACTTGATAAAAGGCAAATTTATGGGCATAATGGAGAAAGTTATCATGACATACAACGAAAAGGATTAAGACAGCCCAGAGGAAGCCACACTAGTGAAAAACTTCACATTAAAGGAACTTGCAGGGGTTTTTCATGGCATTGAAAACACAAAGGACAAATTTTGTAAGCTGATCCAAACTTGGAAAGGCGATTGACCTTTCCCAAAGTAATATAGATAATGTCCTCTTATCATAAATTTGACAACGAGAAGAGGCATGAGTTGTACATTTGAAACCTGTATGGTTTTGTGAACTGATGTCACCCCCATAAATTCAATTAAAAACTTTAAAAAATAAATAAAAAATAGAGATGGGCACCGGTCAAACTCCTCTTCATAGTTTTTCTTTAAAAAAATATATATATTTATTGATAATTTACAGAGAGGAAGAGAGAGAGAAAGAGAGCTAGAAACGTCGATGAGAGAGAAACATCAACCAGCTGCCTCTTGCACACCCCCTACCGGGGATGTGCCCGCAACCAGTGTACATGCCCTTGACCAGAATTGAACCCGGGACCTTTTAGTCCACAGACCGACGCTCTACCACTGAGCCAAACCGGTTTCAGCCATAGTTTTTCTTACTTGTGGCAAAATATATATCATAAAATTTACCATTTTAACCATTTTAAAGTGTAGTTAATTGTCATTAAATATATTCACACTGTTGTGCAACTATCACCACCATCCATCTCCAGAACTTTTTCATTATCCGAAACTGAGACTATATTCATTCAACACAAATTCCCCATCCTTCCACCCCCATCCCTTCTAACCACTATTCTACTTTCTTTCTGTCTCTACAAATTTGACTATTCCAGTTCCTTTTGTGCCTGCTTTATTTCACTTAGAAGGTCTTTAAGATTCATTCTTGTTGTGGCATGCATCAGAATTTACTTCTTTTTGTTAAGGTTGAATAATATTCTATTGTATCTACAGGGTGAAGCAAAAGTAGGCTTATAGCTGTTTGTATGGAAAATAATACAGTGATTAATAAATAATACAAGAATAAACTGAGTTTTATGTACTCAACTGAAAACCTACATTTGCCCACCTTATATATACTGTATTTTGTATATCCCATTTGGGTGGTTTCTACCTTTTGGCTATTATGAATAATGCTGCTATGAATATTCATATGCAAATATCTATTCAAGTCACTGGTTTTGACTCTGGGGTATATATCTCAAAGTGCAAGTAAAATTGTTGGATTATAGAATAATTCTATGTTTGATTATTGTGGAACTGTCATACTGTATTTTACAGTGTAAGCACCATTTTATATATTCCGAGACATCATTGATGACACTTGCTATTTTGTTTCTTTTCATAATAACCATCCTAATGTATTTGAAGTAGTATACCATTGTGTTTTGATTTGCATTTCTATAATGATGATTAGTGGTGTTGAACACCTTTTCTCATACCTTTTCGCAATCAATATATCTTCTTTTGAGAAATCTCCACTCAATTGTCACTTTTTATATAGAAATAATACATTTTCTGACTTATGATCAACATTTATTTAAATAGAAAATATATATGGTATATACATATTTCAATATAAATAGATAATATAGACCTTTAACTATATTGATAACTTATAGATAAGTTTATTATAAATTTATAAATCCCTACTACCCAAGGAAATCTATAGATTCAATGCAATCCCTATTAAAATACTGACAGCATATTTCACAGATCTAGAACAAATACTCAAAAAATGTATATGGAATAAAAAAAGACCTGAATACGTGCAACAATCTTAAGGAAGAAAAACAAAGTTAGAGGAATCACAACGCCAGATTTCAAGTTATACCACAAAGTCACTATAATAAAAATAGCTGAGTACTGGCGTACAAACAGACATATAGATCAATGGAAGAGAACAGATCCCAGAAATCAGCCCAAGCCATTCCGCTCAATTAATATTTGACAAAGGAGGCAAGAGCACACAATGGAGTCAAGACAGTTTCTTCAATAAATAGTGTTGGGAAAATTGGACAGATACATGCAAAAAAAATGAAACTAGACTACCAACTTACAGCGTACACAAAAATAAAGTCAAAATGGATAAAGGACTTAAATGTAAGTCATAAAAACATAAATATCCTGAAAGAAACCATAGACCACAAAATCTCAGACGTCTCTCATAGCAATATGTTTATAGATACATCTCTTAGGGCCCTGGTCGGCAAACTGTGGCTCACGAGCCACATGCGGCTCTTTGGCCCCTTCAGTGTGGCTCTTCCACAAAATACCACGGCCTGGGTGAGTCTATTTTGAAGAAGTGGCATTAAAAGAAGTTTAAGTTTAAAAAATATGGCTCTCAAAAGAAATTTCAATTGTTGTACTGGTGATATTTGGCTCTGTTGACTAATGAGTTTGCTGACCTACAGCAAAGGAAACTAAGGAAAAAATAAACAAATGGAACTACATCAAAATAAGAAGCTTTTGCGCAACAAAAGAAACCACCAACAAAACAAAATGGGAGCCCAGTGAATTGGAGAACATATTTGGCAATGATAATATCTGATAAATGGTTAATATCCAAAATATATAAGGAACTCATACAACTTAACAAAAGTAAGACAAACAATCCAATTAAAAAATGGCCAAACAACCTAAATAGACAGTTCTCCAAAGAGGACATACAGAAGGCCAAGAGATGTATGAAAAAAAATGCTGAGTCAGTGTTCATCAGAGATAAAAATTAATATGACAATGAAATATCACCCCACACCTATCAGAATGGCTGCTATCAACAAATGACAAGTGCTGGTGAGGATGTGGAGAAAAGGGAACCCTGGTGCACTGCTGGTGGGAATGCAACCATTATGGAAAACAGTATGGAGTTTCCTAAAAAATTTAAAAATGGAATTGCCATTTGACCCAGTGATTCCACTTCTAGGAATATTTCCTAAAATCCTGAAATACCAATCAGAAAGAATGTATACACTCCTATATTCATAGCAGCACAATTTACAACAGCCCAAGTGCCATCAGTAGATGAGTGGATAGAAAGGCTGTGGTACATTTGTACCGTGGAACACTATACAGCAGTAAAAAGAAGGATCTCTTACCTTTTGAGACAGCATGGAGGGATCTGGAGAGTATCATGCTAAGTGAAATGAGTCAGAGAAAGACAAGTATCACATGATCTCACTCACATACGGAATCTCAGTAACAAAATAAACATGACCAGAGTGGATCCAGAGACACAGAAGCATGGAACAGAGTGTGGAATCTCAGAGGGAAGGTGGGGGACAGTGGGGATGGGAGGTAATCAACCAAAGACCTTGTGTACATTTGTGCATGGCGCATGGACACAGACAATGGGATGGTGAGGACCAGGGATGGGGAGGGCTGGAGGAGGTCAATGGGGTGTGGGGAACACATATGAAACAATTTCAACAATAATGGATTATTTTTTAAAAAATGAATGAAGTACTAAGAGTACCCTCAGCCATCCCAGATCTGTCTCCTGCTTCAACAGTGTTTGAACAGAACAGACCCAGGGACACCTTCTCCCAGCCTCCAACCACCCTCCACAGTCTTTTCCAGTCACCACCTTTGGCACTACCCCCAAGACCAGCCAACACACCTTAACTCCTTATTGCTGAACAACCCTGAGCTCCCAATTCGTCAAATTATTCTCCCAGGTGGAGGCTGAGGCCAACCCCCGGCCCCCTGCCTCTTCGGCTCCACACGCACCTCACTCTGGGCTCCTGTTTCCACCGTGAGGATGTGGCTCTGGAAGGGGGTCACTTCTTCGGAGAGTTGGCAAAGAAGCAGCTGAAGGCGCTGAATGTCTCTTAAAGCTGCCAACCCAGCGCGGTGGCCGCATTCTCCTCCAGGACGTGCTGAGGCCTCCCAGGAGGAGGGGGCAGAGCTCAGGCCACCATGAAGGCCACCCTGGCCTGGGAGAGGACCCTGAGCCAGGCCCTGCTGGAGCTGCTGGCCCTGCCAGCCGCCCTGGCCTGGAGAGGAGCTGAGCCAGGCCCTGCTGGAGCTGCTGCTCTGGTTCTACCCACACAGGCCCTCAGCCCCTGACTTCTCACAGAACCACCTCCGGGGCGAGGACGTGAAGATCATCAAGAAGATGGGCCACACCTGACTCACATCCCCAGCCTGCGGGCCCCCGGCTGGGCTGGGCTAGCGTCTCTTCAAAAGGCTCCCCCTCAGGCACAACTGGGACCTGCGGAGCCTGAGGTCTTTGAGGGGCCCCTCCGCATCCCCTGATGCCTGGCTTTAACCTAATCCTCTCCTGAAACTACTTGCCATTCTTTTAACCGCCCTGAAGCCCCCTCCCATGCATTGGGCCAAATGAAACAAGAAAGCTTTTAGCAGGAAAAAAGAAAAGACAGAAGGATGGTTGTTTTTGTATTGGTCCTTTCAGCTGGCTGTAGACCATTTCATTGCTCATCTTACCTCATAATAGACAAACATGTAAATTGACTGTACCTCCACTATGCCCACAGCCAATCAGAGTGAATATGCAAATTAACCCACCATATTTGTTGGGTTAATTTGCATATGCAGGCTCGACTGGAAGGGGTGGGATGCCTGCTATGAGGGGGAGGGAGGACTGTGGAGGGAGCTACAGGAGCAGTGCTCCAGACAGAAGCGAGGACTTGCCGGCTTCCAGGCAGTGGGGAATGAAGCCAGGGGGAGGAAAGCCTATTCTTGCACAAATATCGTGCAACTGGTCTCTAGTCAAGGAATAAGAGCAGTGATTTTCAAAGAAATTGGATTATTTAAAAGCAGAATATAGTGTATATTTTTGTCCTACACATAAAACCATACACTGAATGGCCAGAATATTATGATCTCTGAACACATAATAATCTGGCCACTCAGTATATATATTAGAGGCCTGGTGTATAAATTTGTACTGTATGGGTGGGGTCTGGCCAGCCAGCCTGGCCAAGGGGAGGGGACATAGGTGGTTGGCCAGCCTGCCTGCTAGTCAAACTCCTGGTTGAGGGGACAATTTTCATCTTAGCCTTTTATTATATAGGATATACACTGAGTGACCAGATTATTATGCATTCAGAGATCCTAATAATCTGTGTATAAGTAATTGAATAACAGTTTAAAAGGCTGACATGAACCTTTTATGATTTTTAGCATATGCCATGCATATATTCTATTTTGTATTTTATAGAATTACTCCTTTTCAATTATATATGTACATAATAAAAATTTATAAGTGTATCTATAAGTTACAGAAATACATTTGAATTCTTAGTACTTTAATGTTATAAAATACAGTATAGTAAATAAATATTCATTTTATAAGTTTTTTTCCATTTTCCTACACATTTATAACCAAGAATTGGAGCATTTTTAATATTTTGACAAAAAATTTTAAAGGTCATTCATGGAACAATCATAATTTTTCCCATTTATTATTAGTAACCTCTTGCATGGTTTCAGTTTGCATGGCCATTTTTATGGTCCCCCACTACCATGCAAAGCGAGGACTTCCTTTAGAGTGTCAGATTAGTGATAAGAAATATGGAAATAATGCAGGATGAGGGAAGAGGGAGTGACAGAGTGTGATGGGAGGATGGACTGTTTATGTCAGTTATCAGGAAATGCCACGCTGGAAAAGTGAAATTTGAGTAGAGGCATAAACTGGGTGAGGAAGCCAGCCACTCCCCTGCCCACGGGAAGAGCTTTCCAGACTTCGGGGATAGCAAGACCAAAGGCCAGCAGATGGGAGCCTGCTTGGCCTGTTTGGAGATAGCAAAAACTATCAGTGTGGTAGAGTGCACTGAGAGGGGGGGAGAGTAGTAGCAAATAAAGGTGGAAAGGTAGATGGGGCCCAGATTATGCAGGGTCTTGTTGGCCATGGTGCACACTTTTCAGTTTATTGTAACGTGTGGGAAGCCATTAGAGGGCTGACAGTAATGCCATGTTAGTGTGCAAGGCAATTGATTGGTCAGGGATAAGTTCCTTTAGAGAGAGAAAGGGAGGAAGTGACTATATTAAAGATGAACTTAACCTACTTCATAATTTGTGTAATGGTGAGTCTTGGCTTGAAAATGAAGACAGGAAATAAGACTTCTGCAGACCAGGACTTATTCACAGTTTTATTGAGCATCTTCTGTATACCATGGAGGTCTTTCAACTCCTTCAGTCTCACCAAGAGACTCCTGCAGTTTTCTCAAGAACCTTTCAGGACAAGACACTTCTCACCCAGATGTGGAAGACTGAGGGTTCCTAATTAGGAAAGCCAGCAGTGAACATGAGTGCTCCTGACTTTCAAGAGAAGCAGCGGCCAGATTTCTCCACACACCAAGCCCGGTTCACAAACCCACAAGCCCATGGGTCAGACAGGGAGTACAAATAAGTGAAGTGGGCCCAGAGAACCCGGTAAATAGCAAGCTTGTGCCCTACCTAAAGAGGCTAGCCACTAGCAACTTGTGCTAGCTAACACCATGAGGAAATATGGCCCTGAGAGACCAGAACCTCAAGAGAAGCAGGAAATCCAGATTACAGTCCTGGTTTTTTTAGTAATGGCAAGTAATTTAAAACAGATAACATATCATGTAGGCTCTATAAAAATGTGTCTGTGAGCCTTGTATTGTTATTTCTGACCTTAAAGAATCCTGCCCCTCAAATATCCCCATATCATTTCCTAAGAATATTCATGCAGAGAATCAGAACTGTTATCTTTCTCCCACCCATATGCCTTCCTATAGGGAGTTACACTTCATTGAAAATCTCAATGTCTTGGAGACTTTTGGTAACCTTTTAATTCCAAGTTTAATGTACCTTGACCACTTTAAAAAGCCTTCTTAAAATTCATAGATTTGGCAGAAAACTGCATTGGGCAGACATTGTCTTTAGCATCTAAGTATATGTTGTTTTTTTCAACAGGCCAAACCCTTAAAAGATATGCTAATCTTCCTTAAGCACCTTAATACAAAGAACGAGAAACATCGCTAATATTGATGTACAAGACAGGAATTCACACACACACACACACACACACACACACACACACACACATCTCACAACTGCTGCGTTCTTACTGTAAAGAACCAAGAAGAGCAAAGCGAACATAAAGAGCATTTTGATTAAAGGTTAGGTAAATTTTCTTTGTGTTGAACTTTCCAAAAAAGCTATTGAAATATTTGTAATACTTAAAAATTGTATACATGCAGAGTTTATTGCACTACTAGAAAAGCTCCATAATTACCCGTGCCTTAGTTTCACTTTTCTGCTTCTCATTTGATTCTAAGAAAAAAGAAGTTTAAATAGAATTTTGTAATTTGAGGTTATGTTATGAGAGAAGGGAAATTATATCAATCTTTCAGGGTTGGCCTTTTGTAAATTTTTTTAACTTATGAAAGCAATTCAGTCAATTATTTATCTTGGGGAAAAAGTTTCATATAATTTAAAATTTGATTAACCAATGTCGCCCCAAATTCATGTAATTTTTAAAATCCCCATGTTTATTACTATTCTAAACTGGAAAAAAAAATCTGAAGAACTTTCTCACAATATCTTAAACCACCGTGTCTGTTAGTCAGTGTAAGGTAGAAGGAAATCTGAAGTATGTATTTCTCCCAGAATGTTCATTTGATGAAGATAATTTGTCTCAAAATAATTATCTATCCTAAGAATATCAATATCCTGTCTGCTTGGTCAGCTTCTGGAGCAACAGTAGCTTTAGAGTGTCAATGGATTTTGTCATCACTCAAGCTAGTGGGAAATGGAACATCTCCTCAGCCTCAGAAGTTGGGCAGCCCCGCTCCTCTTACAGGGATAGACCAAGAGGCAAATTTCTCACTTCTTCAGTAGTGCCAGGAAAGGATGGCCTTTCTATGCTGATTCTAAGAACATGGGAAAACCATAGAGGATCCTATTTGGCTTACTGAAAGACCACATTCCATTTTTGAGATGTTTGCTCTGAAGACAGGTGGAGTTAACCCTAACCTTAACCCTAACCCATCTCAAAATTATTAATTTAATCCCATTTACAAAACCTCTTTTGCCATGTAAGGTAGCATATTCATAGGTTCCCAGGATTGGAATACGGACATCTTTGGGGGCAGTTATTCTGTCTACCACACTTAGCCAGAGTGCAAATTTCAATGGGTTATAGGGATGGCAGTTCAGCAAGTAAACATTATGATTTCTTTTAAAGTATCAAGTGTATGGCAACTCCTGGGGGCTCCTGAGCCGCCTTTGCTTCTAGTTACTTTTCCCTATAAAGGGCCAAACTTGTTTTACAGATGAGAAAACAGAAGCCCAAAGAACTAAATAATTACACCCAACAATCCTCCAGTGTCATCAAGACAGGTATTCAGTCTGAAACATTGGCTCTTGATGTCCTGTTAGCATGCTTCTCTGCTTTCTTCAGTGCCTCCTCCCCAGGAAGTGTGCCCTAAAGAGATGTAGGGGTGATGGCACCAAACTGGGTTACATTGGCAGGGTCGGGGTTGAGAGTAGATAAAGGAGGGGAAATGACATTTGTGGAAAAATCAGCCACGCAGCTGTTGTACCTCCAGTCACTGTTTGCCATTCTTACCCTTGTAAAGAGGGCCCCTTTCACAGTGCCTTTTAGACTTTAAGTTGGATGATGATACGGGGTGAGCTTCATTTTCTGTGTGCACAAAAAGGTATTTGAGGCCATATATTTCCTTGGTATAGCAAGGAAAATATTTAAGAACTAGAACCAGTTTTGGGGTCCAATATTGGGGGGTTCCCATCCCAGCTCTAGCACATACCATTGGCTGGGTGACCACTGGAAATAGTACCAAACTCATGAACTAGATGTGATAAATAAAAAAGCTAATCTACAATAAGTGGTTAGTATATATAAGGATGCAATAAATGCTAGCAGCCATTACTACTACTACTACTACTACTACTACTACTACTACTAAAGGCCTGGTGCATGACATTCATGCACTGGGTGGGGATGGTCTTTCAGCCCGGCCTGCACCCTCTTGCAATCCAGGACCCCTTCCTCCTTACTGCAATGGAGGCAGGAGAGGCTCCCGCCACTGCCACTGTGCTCGCCAGCCATAAGCCTGGCTTCTGACTGAGCTGCACGCCCCCTGTGGGAGCACACTGACCACCAAGGGGCAGCTCCTACATTGAGAATCTGCCCCCTGCTGGTCAGTGAACATCATAGCGGCTGTTTGGTCAATTTGCATATTATGGTTTTATTATATAGTATTATTGTCAGCTGTCCTAAATGATCTGGCCCTTTCTCACCTCCCTGGCCTCAGCCCCTACCATTCTCTCCCTTTATCCATTGTGCACCAATCACACCAGCCTTGTTTCTGACCCTCAAACAGGCTGTGAGAGTGCTTGCATTTACTATTATTTTAATTGAAACTCTTCCCCCCAAATATTTACAAAGCCATTTTATCTACTCTCAAACTTACCCTGTAATGCAACTCAGTTTGGTGCCATCACCCCTACATCTCTTTAGGACACACTTCCTGGGGAGGAGGCACTGAAGAAAGGTGAGAAGTATCTCCTTATTCAGACCTTAGCTCAAATACTACATTTTAAAAAATCCTTCTCTGGCCACCCTAACTAGAGTAGCCACACCCACACTTCCCAGGTGCACCCAGTACTTTTTCTTTTATTCCCTTGGTAGTTGGTAGTTATTAAGCCAAAATTACCTTCTTCCCTATGTCCCTTCCTGTCTTTCTTCTTCTCTATAGTTTTTGAATTGCTTTTATTCAGCCATGTTGTCATGTTCTTTGATATATCTCCAGCACCTAGAACCGTGCCTGGAACATGACAGGAACTCAATTTTTGCCACCAGGCTGACCAATTGATAATGGATTGTCATCAGAGCATAGATATTAGTTTATTATATTAATTTGAAATTTTTATTTTTTATAAATACCTCTTGAGACTCATTCTGCCATCCTCATTAATTACATCAGTCTCTCTCTCTCTCTCTCTCTCTCTCTCTCTCTCTCTCTCTCATCTCTTCACCCCTCCCCAGCTCTTCCTCCTCTTCATCACAACCCTTTGTCCTTCCAAATACTTTTAAAAAATTATAATAGAGTACTCACAAAGGCCAAGAAATGTACAAGACTCAAAGAATGAATCATTACTGGTGAAATTTTAGAGGCCATTGTTGGTTGACAGAGAACTATTTTGGTCCCTTTAACACTCTGTTCTAAACCACAATTGCGCAATTGCTTGTAGGCCTTGCCCAACTCTGCCTTATCCTCAGTGCATGACACAGTGATTTAAGCATCCAACAAGCACTCATGAATGCGTATGACATGAATGGAGGCTTCTCCTACCTATCCATAGAACCCTGTGAAAGGAATGGAAGTCAACAGTGATCAGGGAAGAACATAAGCATCATGCTTTAGGTTTGCCTCACCCCTCTCAGAAGCAGGCCAGCGTCAGCTGACCTGCCAGTGGAGAGGGAGTACAGAAGGGGTTGGGTGGGTAAGTATCCTGTTCCTAGGCCCTGTCTCCTAGGACTTGGGGCTTGGCAGAGCCATTGGAATCCCCATGTCACAGTCAAGAGCTGTTAGTTAACAAGCAATAAATCTTGGTGTCTCCTTTGAAAAAAGGAACTGAAATACCATGGCTATAAACAAAAGTCTTGGGACCATAGAATTTCAAAATTGGAAAACTCTTTGGAGTCACCTGATTCATACTCACATTTTGATTAAATTACTGGCTCACAGCAACTCAGTAGTGAGCCAGGAATCAATATCAGGACTGACACCCCATTGTCCTGTTGTGAGAAAATAAAAAGAGATGGAGTGTGTAAGGCAATCTTTTTCCTACTCAATCATTGCGTATGAAGTTTCTCAGAGAACAAATATAAGGCCACATAAATAGATACATGTAACATTCTTTGTTTCATACACATTATATATTCATCAAAATTTCAATTAAAAATAGTAGAAAAACATATTTAAGTTTCTTACTTCAAAATCTTTACCCAACCCCCCAAATAAATCCTTTGTGCCATATGGTAAATCTTTATACTGAGTTGATATATTCTGGGTGCTTTTTCATTCCAGTAAATTGTATTCTTTAAAGACTGCTGAGTTATACATTATAATATACAGATTGGCATACATTTATACTTGAAGCTGCTATAGGACACTGTAGAACAGACTTCAGGAGGATGAAATATTATTGGCAAATACACCATTTCCTCTCCTCATTCCTCCTCTCTTCTATATTGCAAATTTTCTCTTCCCCCAAACATCTCTCAGACATAGGGAATGCAGTCTCCTGAGAAACGTGCCAGCGCTTCTCTGCACTGATTTTTAGCTATTTTCAAAACCCAAGCTCTTTAAGACCACCTGAAATAAGAAAAGTATTAGTGTTTGCAACGTTACTATACAGTTCTTTCATTAGAAAACTACACACATTTTTAAAGCCATAGGACATAAATGGTTAAAAAAAAAAAAAGTCAGCTCCCTCCTGTTTTTATTAAATCATTTCTTTATTTTCAGGGGTGTGGAGGTGAGAGTGATGGTATTGAGTCGCTGCCTGCTAATTTTTAGAATTTTCAGTGTCATTCTTGGACTGTATGTGTGTGTGAGTGTGTGTATGTGTTTCCTCCTTTGGAAAAACAAAAGATGGGTTTCCTTGCCCACCATGGAAAAAAGTAACATACGACTAAATCCTTTCCTGAGAGCACAGAGAACCAAAAGCAGGTGGCTTAGATCAGGGCAGTGAGGAAGTTTTGTCATTTCCAGAAGGAAGCATGAGTCATAGTGTGAAACATTTTGGGAGGCCTAAATCAGAGCTGTCGAGGAAGTCAGTTCTCAGACAGTTTAACTTAGAACCACAATGTAAATTAATTAAACGTCTTCAATATCTTGTCCTTCTCCAAGATGGCTAAAGACTTAGATGTTTCAATTATTTTCTTTCAAAAACAGAGTAATTTAACAGTTGAAGAAGTCCCCTAATCTGCTTCTGAAGCAACCAGGCCTGGAGATTATAATTAATATATATCTTTCAGAATGGAGAAAGAGTGGGTAACAGATGGAGGGAGAATACTGCTCTAAAATCTATTACTACATGGAGCATGGTTAAATTAAATTATATTGTAAGAAAAGTTAAGTTATTATGGACAGCTAAGTATTTTAACAAACATTCTTTTCCTCTTTAAGGTCAAAATGGACTTGAGAAAAAAATCTTTCCACACTCAAATTTCTCATTGCTGTGAGGTTCTGTCCTCTTTTGCAAAGGCTCAATACTCAAAAAAGCACCAGAAGGGTAAGGAACATGCCATATAACCCTTCAGAAGAAGATGGTAATGGGTGGAGTTCAGGAGATGAGGAGAAATGCTGCCCTGTGGGGATGAAAGAGGGGAAGCATTGGCTTAAGGTGGGAGCAAGCAGGGGAAGAAGTGAAGGGATAGCAAGATGGGATGCCTTTCCAAAATTCATTTGGAACCATTACTAAGAGGTTTAAGGTAAAATAAATTAGAAATGTTTTAATTTATACACTGAGAGCATTGAAAACATCTTGATATACACTGAGTGGCCAGATTATTATGATCGCTGAACAAATAATGATCTGGCCACTCAGTGTATATATATTTTAGAGGCCCGGTGTATGAATTCCTGCATGGGTGGGGTTCAGCCAGCCTGGCCAGGGGTAGGGGACATGGGCAGTTGGCTGGCATGCCTGCTGGTCGAACTCCTGGTCAAGGGGACAATTTGCATATTAGCCTTTTATTCTATAGGATAGACACTGAGTGGCAGATCATAATAATCTGGCCACTCTGTATATTACAGTTTTGGGGGCCTGATGATTCAGAGGTCTAATAATACTAAGTATAACATGGTCTGGTAAACAAATAGATTTGGAGTGAATTCAGACATAACTTTGGGTGCTCCCAGTTTCCACTATTATCTCCTTGAAGCTTGAAACTGGAAAGGACCTTACTTTGGCATGACGGTTTCCTGTGGTCGGTTTCCCTCTCTGATAACCACTTAGGGGGAGCCAGCTGCTGTGGTTGGGCCTGGGAAAACTGGCTGGGGAACAATGATAGCCTTTGGCAACCCTAGAAATGTGTATGAATAGGAAAAGTAGAAAGAGAAACATGTTGCACAATCTAGAAATTTAGGAGATACACACACACACACACACACACACACACACACATAATATGAGGCATGAGGTTCTGTAATCCATTTGAGACGATCAAAGAGTGACAAGAACTCTAGACTTTATAGTAGCAGAAAACCCGTCCTCTTGACCTTCTATATGTAGGTGGCAGAGACAGTATTAATATCAAAACTTTATAAAAGTTTCCCTCTGAGTCAGGTTTAAACTAGGTTAGGACCTGTCATTCAGGGTTTTCTGGGTGGCCTTTTGCCCCATCAAACTTTCTAGAATTCAGCTTTTTCAGTGAGCCAAAAATGTAGGAGTGTTGTACCGAGATTCCGTGATCCCCAAGGACCAGCAGGGAGCCAAGCCCAATGCAATTAACAAGAGAACCTCTTCCATGTTAACATGGGCTCTGTCCCTCTCACGCCGACATCATGGTGGATGAGAGACCAAACTTGGACAGGTCAAGGGGCTATATACGGGTGGTGATGTCACTGCTTTGGTTGACCCTGATTGGTTGGGTGAGGGCTAGGGTCCAGTTACACAAAATGGAGGATAGCTCAGCCGTGCCCTCTCAGGAGCATACTTCACCTTACCCTCTTACCTCCTGCACCGCCCTTTGATTTAGGCAACCTGTGTCCTGATCTTTAGAAGGAACTGCGTTGGCTTTTTTTTCTATCCCAGCCTTTCCCCATGTGATAAGGATTCCATGCATTCAAGGAAATATACCCATCCAGAAGTTCTGCTCCCTCTTCCAAACTAGGCTCTGGGTAGCTAGGACCCACACGTTTCCTGCCTGAATGACTCCAAGCTGGCTTCCAAGACCTGTACATTCCCCTTCCTTAGGTCTGCCTTTCTAAAGGCAGATGTGCCACAGATGTGCTTCCTCTGACACTAGTGTAGTCCTTCTTGGTCTCTGTGGTCAAGAGTATGCTGTAGCCTCAGCCTTGGGTTCTGGGATTTTTATAATGGTGTCCTGTCTATTGGTAACTGCTAGTTTGTCTCCTTGAGAGGGGAATCAAGTTGGGAATAGCATATTGTTGTCTGGATGACATCATTCCTGTTTTCCTTCTTAATAACGTTCTGTTAACAAGAATTTTACCATCCCAAGAGTTTTGATAGGGTATGAATAGAATGTAAGTTTAGTGTGCCGGAAACCGAACATTGTCACTAGCAGGAAAATGTAAAAAGAGCTGGCCAACTTTGATGGCTCTGAATGGTCAGAGCTATTAATTCATCCTCTAGTTGAGATAGTAGTAGTTAAAGCAACTTTAATTTGTTAATCATATGTAAGTTCTGGTTGATTTTCTGTTGTTGGAATTTCCTGCCTAAAGGATGTCTTTATCTCATAATCTCAATCAAAGGGATGGCAAAAGGTCAGAGCAGAAGGTAGTCCTCCCCCTCGAGGTGGACTCCTGCCTGGCCCCCATTTTCCCAAATTAACTTTTTTCCAGTTTCTATTAATTTTGTGTGCACCCTTCTCCAGAAACCAGACTCTGAAATGGAATCCTGAACCACGCGGGTCGTGTTAAAGGATCCCACATTAATGTCCACCCAGTGTGGTATCCCAGAATCCATGGATCATTATACTTGTGGTGGTAAATTTGTTGCTTGGTTCACTGCTGTGGTAGTGCCTTAAACATAAATCCAAATTTAAATATATATATATTTAATGTAAATATATAAATTAAATTTAAGTCCATAGCTAAATAAATATATACACATAGGTATATATTATGCAAGTTGAACATTATCTTTCTTTTGAAACAATTGGCAGGTCCATGTTATACATATACTTGTGAATATCTATAGTATGCATGCATTGTGTAAAAGATGAAATGCAGTGGTTGCAAGAGGTAGAAATTTCTTTGGCATCGCTGATTATTGAGACCCTTTCATTATCCGTGGACTTTATTAACATCACAATGCATGTGTCATCCGCTGATAGAAGGGCTAGACTGGGCTACACTGCAAGCTTGCATGTCTAAGGATGCAAGCATAATCCAGATTTTTTCACAAGCCCACATAAGTATTTTTGCAAAACAGCACTACAAACCATGCTGCCTTGGGCCGGGAAGGGATTAGCTGTTGCTTTCAGTTGATGGTAATTACTTTCAGGAGGGACCATCAATACATTTTCTGCTTGCTATAATCTTGGGTTTGGAACTGTAGGCCATACCCACACTCAGCCTGAAAAGACATTACTGAATTGGAGAAAAGAACCCTTACCTAATTAAAATGTTAACATCTCAAGAGCTTGGCAAAGGGGAGGAGGAAATCATCAATGGCATATTCTCCAGATTGGCTTTTCTGTTTGCCAGGTAATCCTACACAGGTAAGGGTAATATAAAAATACTTTCCCAGAAAGGTAAGCTACTGTCACCAATGCCAAGATGGAAAATAAGACTGGAGTAGTTGTAGCAAATAAATAAATACAGGTAATAACAGCACCACTAACAGTAAAGATCATGCCAAGTAGGTTATAAAGATGGCTTTACATAAGGCTGAAAAGGGTGATTCCGGTTCTAAGCAGTTTTTCAAAACTAGAAATAACATTGCTTGCAGTCTTAAATTTCAGCATGGCAGTGAAGTCATTTTGTTCTCATGCTGATTCACCCAGAACATGCCAAAGAAAGTGCCAGTAAAAAATGTCCGTGGCATTTTTGATAAATAAAGCAGAAGACAGAAAGATTGGCTTTTGAGGTTCTTCTGAACGTTTTCTCGAAATTCTTCTTGAATTTGAAAGATGAATCTGCACTCCTTCAGGCTCTGAAGGTCAGGATAGACCAGCT
The DNA here is from genome assembly GCA_963924515.1 of Vespertilio murinus. Classification (NCBI taxonomy): domain Eukaryota; kingdom Metazoa; phylum Chordata; class Mammalia; order Chiroptera; family Vespertilionidae; genus Vespertilio; species Vespertilio murinus. The sequence goes on from OZ004710.1 coordinate 102,772,926, forward strand.
ATGACTTTTCCAGGAAATGAGTAATAGTAAGACCAGGGACTCATTTCTGGAGGCCTGGAGGAACATTTCATCCAGGACCTGTAGGTGGGGTTTCCCCCCTCAAAAGCCTTCTGGGAGTTCCAGAGGTGTGGGCATATTCGAAATGGGAATAGCCAACCCAACTCGAGCTTGCTGTGGAGATCCTATCAAATCTCTCAACTCTCACTCTGGTTTTCCCCACCCAGAGTGGCTCATCCTTTATATTCCTTCTCATTCTTTTCTTCTCTCATTTTCAGCCCATTGTCCAACCAGTCCTCACCACTACTTTCCAATCGTAATACCCATGCAAAAACCTGAGAAATCTTGAATAAGTGTCACTTAAAATTCTCTCTTCCTAGAAGATATGGAAGGAGACTGCTGTCAAATGCTGTTTATAAGACACACACATGCTACAGCCATGGAGAGCTGTTGGGGGAGGAATGCATTCATGATTCTTTAGAAATTTGTGTTCTGTATAGAGAGAAATGTATAGTTGTAATATTAAAATGCAACTAAGTGGCTTTGTTTTCTTCAACGAAAATGTATTATGCTCCTACTATATGTCAGTCATGGTATTGGAAGATATTGTGATACAAGACACAGTCACTGCCACCAACAATTTTTAAAGTTTAGTGAAAAAGGTAAGGAATAAGAACAATAATTACAATATAGTGCTATGAGAAATATATATTCAGTCAGTATACTATGGATAGTTAGGGAAGATTACTAGGAGTTAGGAGGTCAAATTCAGCAGTCCTAAAAGATGAATAGTAGTTAATTAGGAGGTTCTGTGTGTGTGTGTGTGTGTGCACATAACACACACATGCACACATGTATCCACACATACTCTCCCATGGCAACCTGGACTTCTTCATCACTCTCCTTCCAGTTGTTCAGTGTCTCTCTTTCCCACTAGATTGTGATACTCCACATTTATTGCATTGTTCGCAAGCAAAGCCATATTCTAAACCTTATTACACAGTAATATGATTGTTTAGGCAGAAATTTGAAGCAGGCCAATCTTAATTCAGCATTCTCCCCCCCCCATCCCCCATTTTTCTTCTTCCTTCCCACATGTTTGCTTTCCAACTATCAGGAAAAAATCAAAAGATTTGATTTTTCTCTATGGTTATTTCTTATTGCTTACCTCTCATCATAGCATATACATCACAGTAGGTATCGGTGCCTTCATTCAAAGATCTGAAATTATAATGGAATGTATTTGGAAATTAGGGGAAAGAAAAGAGGGAAATTTTTGGTGCCCCCAAGCTTACCCTAGTAGGCAAACACCTATCCTGCCCATCTTACCCTTCTTTCAAGGAACGATCTTATCAATCACTACAGGGTATAACAGAAACCTACACCACACACCTTCAACTGCTGTCAAATTCCATTAAGGTAAATTCCAAGGGCTGTCCACATGCTTTAGCTCTATTGGAATGTAGCTGTATTTAGTATTAGGCAAACTGAGAAAACTGATATCTAGTTTATAAATAGTTGATGTAATGGAACAGATGATCTCAAAAGTCCCCAACTCTAGAATGCCATGAATTCTATAAATTAGAACCTTATTAAATTCTACTGTGATCTGAGGATAAGGTTAATAAAGTAAAAAAAAAAAACAGGCTTAGGTTTGTTGGGTTTTTTTTTTTTTTGCAACTAATTTTTATAACAAAGTAAATGTTATAAACTGTTACAAAATCTGCCACATAATGAGTATATATAATGTGACATGAATTTCCTTGCCACCCACATTTCTTTCCCAGAGTCAATCACTGATAATATTTTCTTATAGAGCCTCCCAGCTATTTCCTATGCATAGAAAATATCTTAGATTTTTGCTTGCAAATCTTTTCTCTCAATTTTTGAAAATTAAATTTATTGGGGTGACATTGGTTAATAACAGTATATAGATTTCAAGTGCACAATTTAATGACACATCATGTATCTTGCATTTTTGCCCACCACCCAAAGCCCAATCTTCTTCTGTTAACATATATTTGATCCCCTTTATGTTTTACTGCCACCCCTTCCCTCTGTTAACCACCATATTGTTGTCTGTGTCTACGGGTTTTTGTTTGTTCATTTGTTGCTTTCAGTTTTATATCCCACATATGAGTGAAATCATGTGGTTCTTGACTTTTTCTGTTTAACATTTCACTTAGCATGATATTCTCAAGATCCATTTATGTTTTCACAAGTGATAGGATTTCATCTTATGGCTAAGCAGTATATATATATATATATATATATATATATATATACACACACACACACACACACACACACACACATACACACACACACTAGTGGGGCCTGGTGCACGAATTTGTGCACATTGAAAGCGAATTAATTAAAATAAATATTTTAATATTGTTATTTGCCCTGCCCACCCCCCATTGCCATTCCCTCCCTCTACCTGCAGGCACCGCCTGCTTGCTAGCCCTGCCCCCCACCAACTGGTCATCCAGCCATTTGGTCAATTTGTATATTACCCTTTTATTATATAGGATGTGAGGAGAGAAGCTACTGGGACTTATCCAATCATCTATTGAAGGATATTTCTGTTGTCTCCATGTCTTGGCCACCAGGAATAATGTGCTAAAGAATTATACAAGATAAGAAATTTTACATTATACAGTGCTGCTAGAAACAGACACAATAAACTGTGTATTTTATATTTTGATGTATTTAACTTATTATCCTTTCTTGTGTCTCTCCTGTTAAAATTTATTTTTTAAAAGTGGTTTTCTTAAAATATGCATATAATCAGGATAATCTTCTTAAATCATTTCTATCAACTTCAGAATTTCTGGAACACTTGATTTTTGCTGCTGAGTGAGTTCTTTTCAAAACACACATTAACCTCAGATATATTTACACTAAATTAAAAACGAGCAAATTGATGAGAAGAATATATTTTAATGTGTCTTCAGAAAGGAGCACACATGTCAGTGATGTATCTTTAGTGCTGTTTCATTAATGGATTCATATTGCTTTATAAAATGCTTAGTTTTAAAAATTCCATTAGTGTGCTTGATGTAGCTCCTTAAAGCTGAGACTATTTGACATATGAGTAACTTCCTGACATGATGCCTTTTGAAAGACCCACCCTAGCTCTATTCTATGTCTTATGAATGGCAAATTAGATAATATTGGGGAAACATTGCAGCATAGTTATAGCAATTATCAGCTAAGAGCTGTGTGACTTTTTGTTTTGTGGATTCCTAAGGCAAACTCCAGGGAAGTGCCTGTTTGGCTTCCTGAAATGCCTTTTTTAGCCCCGTGGAAAGCTGAGACTCCAATCTTCTCGTTGTTGCTTAATGCTAAACTCCATAGCTCAGCTAAACCTCCTGCTGCCTACATTAAAACCATTAACCAGAGAGTTCCTGGGTTTCCACTTCAACCTGAAATGACTCACCCGGAGGCCAGAATGGGGCATTTTGAGATTAAAAACCTACTCCCTACATCAAGTCCTTAGCTCAGCAGTGGGGTGTGTCCCTGAAAAAAGGGTAAAGCAGCTCGCTCGGATGAACTGTTTTTTGTTGTTTCATCTTTTGAAATGTGTGTAGATGGCAAGGAAGCCGGCAAATGGTGACTTAGTTCACATGGGCCGTCAGCTGGGAAGATGGCGGATTTCCTGAACCTACACATCCTATAGGAAGCCGTCCAGATGGATAGACACTTAGGAACTTTTCCTTTCAGTGTAGTCAGATGATCAGCCTTTGCTTGCATGTGCCATAAGAGCAGCACTTGAACATCGGTGAAGAGAACTGCCTTTGTTTTAGTCCCAGTAAGATACAACGGAAAGCTTCCCAAAAGCTCAAGATCAGACCTGGGTCAACACTGAGCAGCTGGAGCTGGAAACCTGACGTAGGTGCCTCTCCGGGCTACAGAAAGGGAGAGCAGAGGCAGGGAAGAACGAGAACTAAGGGAGGACAAGGGAAAGTGCTTTATATTTTTTGACAACGGTAATAATATGTAGAAGTTAAAGTGATTGAAAATTTAGCCTATTAAAATATATTGGGTCTAGGAAATTAGGGGGAAACTGCAACAACAAAAATAAAAGTGAGAATTTTGTTTTCAGCTTTAAGATAGAGAAATTCAGCCTATGATGGCTTCCATAGAATGGCACATTACTGCCCTGGTTGGGTGGCTAAGTAGTTAGAGCACAGTCCTGTACACCAAAAGATTGCGGGTCGGAGCGTGTGGGAGGCAACCAATAGACATTTCTCTCACATTGATGGCTTTTCAACCATTGAAATTTCTTTGGAGAGCCACATTTTTTAAACTTCAACTTCTTCTAATGCCACTTCTTCAACATAGACTCGCCTAGGCCGTGGTATTTTGTGAAAGAGCCACACTCAAGGGGCCAAAGAGCTGCATGTGGCTCACGAGCTGCAGTTTGCCTACCACGGGGCTAGACTATGGAATGAGGATAGGGCATGACAAAAGATAGCCTAGAAGGTGAGAGGTCATTTTAAATGTTACTGCCCCAGCCAAACTCTCAACTGAATGCAGCTACTTGCGTGACCTCAGCTACATGACATAGAACAAAACAACCGCCCTTCCAGTTGGAAAATAATACACTGTTGTTGCCGAAACCAGTTTGGCTCAATGGATAGAGCGTCGGTCTGCGGACTGAAAGGTTCCAGGTTCGATTTTGGTCAAGGGTATGTACATTGGCTGCGGGTACATCCCCAGTAGGGGGTGTGCAGGAGGCAGCTGGTTGATGTTTCTCATCGATGTTTCTGGCTCTCTGTCACTCTCTTCCTCTCTGTAAAAAATCAATAAAATATATTTCAAAAAAATAAACTGTTGTTGTTTTAAGACACTAAGTTTTGGTGGTTTATTATGCAGCAATAGATACCTGAAACAAATAGTCATAAAATCACCTCCTTTATCAAAGAGGGAGCTGGGACAGAAATTGACCGAGGGATTTGCCTCAAGTCCTACAGATAATCTCATTACTTAAACCACAACTCATATCTTTTGATAGCCAATTCAGTGCTTCCTCCACCAAATGGCCCCAAACATTACTATTAATATCCAACATTTAGTGAAAAATTTATTTCAGGTGTATAACAATGATTCTATGTTCTTCTTTTTTCATTTTTTAATTGAATTTATTGGGTAACATTTGTTAACAAAATTAAACAGGTTTCAGGTGCATAATTCCACAATACATAATATGTACACTGTGTTGTGTGTTCACCAACCCAAGTCAAGTCTCCTTCCATCACCATTTATACCCCCTGTACCTCCTCCACTTCATCACTACTCCCTTTTCCCCCGGAAATCACCACACTGTTTTCCATGTCCGCAATCTCTCTCTCTCTCTCTCTCTCTCTCTCTCTCTCTCTCTCTCTCTCTCTTATTTTTTGATCAATCCCTCCACCTGCACCCAGCTTCCCAACCCCTCCCCAATAACTATCAATCTGCTCTCTGTGAGACTGTCTCTATTTTGATTATTTCATCTTTTTCATTAGACTCCACATATGAGTGAAATCATATGGTACTTGTCTTTGTCTGACTGGCTTATTTCACTTAGCATAATGCTCTCCAGGTCTACCCATGCTGTCCCAAAGGATAAGATTTCCTTCTTTTGTATGGCCATGTGGTATTTCATTGTATAAATGCACCACAACTTTTTTATCCACTCATGTACTGATGGATACTTGAGCTGCTTCCAAATTTTAGCTACACTTGAAATCTATATAATTTTATTAACCAATGTAACCCCAATAAATATTTAAAATTAAAAATAATAAAATAAAAATAAAAATGAGCCACTTGCCTGGCTTACATGTTGTAGGATTTCTCTGATTTCTGTTTTTTGAAGAATATTTTTACTGATTTCAGAGAGGAAGAGATAGGGACAGGAAGATAGAAACATCAATGATGAGAGAAAATCGTTGATTGGCTGCCTCCTGCACGCCCCCTACCGGGGATTGAGCTGGCAACCTGGGCATGTGCCCTGACCAGGAATCAAACTGTGACCTCCTGGTTCATAGGCCGACGCTCAAACATTGAGCCACACCAGCTGAGTTCATTTCTTAAATTCTCACTGTGTGTTTTTTCAAAAGAATAAAATTAGAGTACTTGGAATCACGAAAAACATTATTTAGTGTTGCATAAAAAAGAGAAAAGTGTACTTGACATTAAGCATCAATCCATTTTAGCATTTAAGCAAGGAAGAAGCATGACCCAATTTACATTTTTTTAAAGATCATTTTTTCATGGTGTGAAGTTGGAAAAGGGAGTGGGAGAGAGAGAGAAGACGCCAGACTTTGCTATTTATCTTACTTGAAGATTGTGCGGGCTTGGACTCTTAACTTCTATTCTCTTGTATAAGACTACATTGCCTCTCGGCTATCTGAGGTCACTTGGCAGGTAGCTGCAGGGAGATCTGCCCAGCACGATCAGAAATGGGTCTTGGCTGGTGGTAGAACAAACCAAACTCATATTTGCTAGAACAGTTTGCAAAAACAAAGATCTCTGGAGTATGAATCATCTAGGACAGGGATCTAGAATCAGAGTGATCCAGCAGGGTATTAGCTGAGTTTCCCACAGACAAGCTGAGAAAATTTGGTAGAAACCAATTTAGGTCAACAAGAATTTCTAAGTGTCTACTACTGTGTGTATGCCAACAATGCTGATGGGCAGGCAGGGAGGTTAAGTAACTTGCCTGAACTCACACAACTGGTAAATCATGATTCTAGGATTTGACCCAGGGATCTGACTCCAAGTCCATACTTTTAACTATTTCTCCCATATAAAAATAAGTATTTATCTAATAAAGACACCTATATACAAAGAACAGTTTTTTTAAAGTCTGTCCCTTCTATACAGTAACAAACCATTGTTTAAAACTAGCTACTTGATTTTTTCTTATAGGAAAACAAAGTTAACACTGATATAGTGCTTACTATGTGTCAGAGAGTTTTATTTTTAAATTATTACAAAAACACTTTGAGGTAAATTCTATTCCATTCTATCCCATTATACGGAGGCCTAGGAAAGTTAAACAATTCGTCCAAGGTCACACAGCTAGTAAATGTCAGAGCTGGGATATGAACAAGGTCAGTCTGGCTCCAGGGACCATATTTTAACTATAAAATATGTTTCTCAATAGAATATGCAGTTGGGCTTTGAGGAGTCTCAACAATTTATACCTTTCTTTCCCACCTGAGCTTGCAGGACTCAAAAGTAGAAATAAAAATATCACTTTGTTTTTGCTAAAGTTGTTTAGAGAATGAAGCTTTGGTGAGTGTCAAGCTAGGTTTCTTGATACTGCTTGAAGGCATTAGGGAGTATTATCAGCCTGTTACAGCTCTCTCCCATGCAAATGCACAGCTCCCTGCAGGCAGATACCAGTGGGAGAAAGGAACAGAATTGCATTTGCCTAGTTTTTTGTTGTTTTTTTTCTCTCAATCTCGTCAACCAGATAAATCTGAATGAGGTCTAAACAGAGACCAGGAGTATGACCACAGGCAACTAGGAGAGTAATGAGAAATAAGTATCCTGCCTGCAGCCAAAGAGTAGACAATTTGTCTATATGCAAATGAAGATGTCCTTTAAAAAGTGAGGCATTGTATTGGAAATATTTCTTTAATTAGAATTTGTGCAATACAGGGAAAATACCCAGTTTAGACATTTTCAGACTTGGTGACTCTGCTCAATGTGTGACCTTGGGCATCACATTTCATTCCTCTGAGCCAGTTCGTCTAAAATTCTTCCAATAAAATATATTTCAAGAGAACTGCTTTAAAAGAACACAAAAATCTCCACTTACAGAAAAAAAAAGAGTTATTTTTCTCTTCTTTTATTATTTAGAGTTTTACATATGTCTCCTTTCCCCTTGCTGGCCCCTCCCCAAGCCACTCCCACCCCCAAGGGCAAGCCCCCACTGCCCCAGTGAGAAAAAGAATTCTCTCTTAAATAATTTCCTTCCTCTGAATTTTCCTAAGCTTACCAAACTAAGCCATTGATTTTTGTTATTGTATACCAGTATCTTAAATGGAATTCATGGGGTCTTTGGTGTTTTGTCTTCCCTACTCCACTCCCTTTCTTACATCCTGATATTCTTTCTTCTTCCAATGCATTTTACTTGAGAAAACTCTTCATCTTGTCCTTTAGCTTACGTCATCTACACTAATAAAAGAGAAAGATGCAAATTGACTGTACCTCCACTACACCCAGCAGCCAATCAGGAATGACTATGCAAATTAACCCAACAAAGCAGATGGGTTAATTTGCATACATAGGCACAGAGTGAAGACTGAAGACTGAAGACTCTACCACAGCCTGGGTCCCAGGTGCTAGAGGAAAGCCTGTGTCCACAGCTGGGGGAAGGAATGCCCATTGCACAAATGTTTGTGCAATGGGCCTCTAGTATTTATATATTCCAATTTCCTTTATCCTATGCATTCTTCAATAAAGCAACAAGGAGAGAAAGAGGGAAGGGAGAGAGAAAGAGGGAGAGAGACAGTGGGGAGAGGATAGTGAAGAAAGGAGGGAAGGAGGGAAGGAAGAAAGACAAAAAGAAAAAGTGTTTAACACTACCTTGTATTCTTTTTATAAAAGGTGGGTTTTTTCTTCATTTTAAAATTATAGAATAAAACACACTTGTTATTTGTATATACATATTTGTCTAATTATTTTTTTAAAATCTCTCTCTTATCATCTAAGTTATAAAGTGCATGAGTGCAGAAAATACAATGGTTTGTTCAAGTTTGTATGCCTGTACCTTGCCTGGTGCTGAGCATAAAGGTGGGTTATTTTTAAATTCAATAATTATTTGAAAGAACACAAAATTCTATAGATTTCTCATTAAAATTTTCTTATTTCATCAATTATTTGAATGTGATAATTTCCCCCCACATTTTCCTCTAGGTGAGCATGCAACCTCTCCCACTGGAGTGTAGCTATTTGATTCAGCTATTTGATTCAGTAAAATAACCAACTGAATCAACCAAAAATTACAAACCCATTGTTTGGCTGCATTGAGTATTAAATTGATGACCAAAGTAGTACCTCAAGTCATCAATTACATCATGGAACACAGGACAGGGTTTGAAGGAAATGCTTCATTTAGATCCACTGACACAACCAATTCTACATACACATTGCCAGTGAGTCTGTCTATGCAGGAAATCCATGGTCATTTGAAATGTAAGGAGCTATTCAGATCACCCTAACCTGGTAAAGATGAAAAGGTGCATCTTATTGGTATCCAACTTTTTTGAGCCTCAGATTTTATTCTTCTAGGAAGTTCAGCATCTGTTATATTTGAGAAAATTACAAAAAGTAATAGAAAAACTCTGTCATGTCTCATTTTCTTCTCCATTCATGTGTCAACTTCTCAAGAAGCTCTAGCATCAATACACACATTTTGGCAATTAACAGCAGGTAAGGGAACTTTTTCCTCCTAATTTTTGCTGGGGGCAAACAGCAGTAATTTCCAGACCTCTGGAAGTTCCCTAAAACTGGCAGTTGCCATGGGCTGGAATTTGCAGTCCTGGCAGTATTTCCACATTTGTTCTATTCATAAGGCTGTTATTTTCTATTCTTGATGTTAAAGAAGGAAGTTTGATCTCTAACAAGGAAGTTTTCCCCTCACACACAACTCCAAGCAAATCCTTTTTGCATTATTTCTTCCTTTGCAGGTCCTGCTTTTTTGAAGGGCATCAATACCCTTCATAATGCTTCAAATATTTGGACCAAGCTGAGAAATTCTTAGTTAAAGCATATATCCACACCAAATCAATGCATCTCAAAGACTTCTATCCGTTTCAATAAGCTCTTTTGACAGCATTTTACCAGGAGGGGAAAGAATGAGTGTGTGATGAGGTGTGATGGAGAGAAGAGGCAGAATGGTGTGTGTATGTGTTTGTGTGTACTCATATGTTTGTGTAGCTGGGTAGTAGTCTCAGTAGTTATTGGTTCTTTATTATTATCACTATCCTTATTTTTATTACTATTTTACTAGCCACATATGGAGCAATGGCTTCTTTTTTAACAGCTACAATAAAGCTGAAAGCCTATTGGCCCCCAACTACAGTGACTGATAAGTTAACACTTTAATCCACCTCTTTCCTCTACGCTAATAATGAAGTATCTTCCAGTATAATGGGGGAAATATGAAAACAAATATGGCAAGCATTCTCAATGACAGCTGAGGACATCTGGGTGCTCCATCAAAATTTGACCTCAAACTCTTGGAGTTTGACCTGAACACAGAAAAAAGGCAAAGTTTAGATTAGATGAATAATTATATACTTGTTTTTAAAAGGTTCCAGGCTTAACAAAAAATTGTTACAAACATAAATTAATAATCATTGGATTCCATGTTATCTGTTCCTTGTACAAGATAAAGATGCTTTTAAGCAATAGCTTTTAATGTTCTCTCAATACAGAAGGAAACCCAGAAAGTATTTCTTAGTTTTCAATCTCATTCAAATCACAGCTGCAGGGGGAAATAAAGCTAACTTCCTCTCCTCTTCTTTTTTTATTATTTAATTAATTATTTATTATGCATTAATGCAATCACCATTCATTCATTCATTTATTCATTCGTATTTATCGAGTGCCAGGACCATTTTAGTTACTGGGGTTACAGAAGTGAATCTCTGACCTCAGAGAACTGATCTTCCAGTATCTTAAAAGATATGAACCCTCCTGTTGCATCAAGCGCATCTATATATATAAAAGGCTAATAAGCTAAGTGCCCAGCCATCTGACTGGTCACTATGACATGCACTGACCACCAGGGGGCAAATGTTCAACACAAGAGCTTCCATGTTGGGCACTGGCCATTTACAGAGAATCAACACTATGAACCTGGTGCCCACAAAGCAACACTCGGCTTCCCCCAAGTGGGACACAGACCCCACAGCCACCCTGAAGCCACAGCACACCAAATTGCAGCCAATTCTGCAGAGACCCCATAGCACAAAATTTGGCCCACAGTCCTGCCCAACCCAGAAAAGGTTGCTGTGGGCGCCAGGTAATGACATCATGTAGCAACTCCTGGCTTCATCTCTAGCCTCCTTCAGCCCAGGAACATGATTTGCTTTATAGCCAGGTGCAAACATTTTACATTTTCACCCAATGTCTGTGAAGCTTTTTCCCATGCCTCATCTCATTTCATCCTCACATCCTGGATCCATCCTGGAGTAGGTAGATAGGAGAATCAGTGGAATCCTACTTTCCTTATATTAGCCAGAAAACAGAGATTTAGAAAGTTTAGAAACTTGTCCTGATGGAAAAGAAGTAAGTAATGGTGGACCTTGAAAATTACTCCAGTTTTTTTCACTCCACAGAATATGGTCAAACACTGCTGCAGTTAAATATTTTACCCTTTGTTCTCCCTACATGCTCTATAATAATAAATGTGCTTAGTGTTGATATTTACTGCTGTGTTGCTGACAATTACCTGAAAGAGATGTTGGGGTGCTTCAATGGGCTGGAAAAAGTTTAGCTAAATCAGAAAGCAGGTCTAATTAAGCAAGTTTATTCTATCTATAATAATAAAAGTATAATATGCTAATTAGACTGGATGTCAGAGGATGACCTTCCAGATGAAGCTGGGGCTGTGAGGAAAGCCTGGGTTCCGGGTGCCAGAGGAAGCCAGTGCGGCAGTCAGGGGAAGGAAGGCCTACTCTTGCACGTATTTCATGCATCAGGCCTCTAATTTTATATATATATGGCTAAGTTGACTCCTGCATATGTAATACATGTAAAGCTCTTGCTGTTGCCAATCGCATGTGTGTGTTCCAATCTGTCATTGTTGATCGTGAATTTGGTTGACACTTCTATTATAGAGAAAGGGCGAATAGTGATATTAAAATATTTCTTATCATTAATTTCCTTTCAATGTGCACAAATTCATGCAACATGGCCACTACTAGTTAAATAATGAAAACAAAGTGAATGTGTTAATTTTAATAGTTTTCTTCTCATTTTTATAACGAATCCATACTACTTCAGTCCTATTTTAATCCCTAGTTAAATTAAATTTAATAATATAACTTATCTGTCATCATATAGATAAAGAAAGTAAGAAAATAAATAATTTACCTTTCCACTGTCAATTCTGTTACCAGACTAGAGTGGGTTTAAAAAATATCTATTAACACCGAGTAGCCCTATGGTTTGGCTCAGTGGATAGAGCCTGCAGACTGAAAGGTCCCAGGTTCGATTCCAGTCAAGGACATGTACCTTGGTTGCGGGCACATCCCCTGAGGGAGGCGTGCAGGAGGCAGCTGATTGATGTTTCTCTCCCATTGATGTTTCTGACTCTCTATCCCTCTCCCTTTCTCTCTGTAAAAAAAATCCATAAAATATATATTTTTAAAACACACACACACCAAATAGACCCCCTATACATTCTGCAACGCCCTTGCAGTCATGTCAAGGAAGGAGGTGGCAGAAAGTTTAACCCAGTTTGAAAAACTAAGTTATTGCTGACCTAGCCAGTCCAGTGTTCCTCAAAATGTAATACTCACCATCTGTAGCAGAATCACCTGGGGCTCTGATTGAAAATGCAGAAGTACCAGCTATGGAGTCCAGGAATCTGCCCTTTAACCAGTTTCCCCAGGAAATGTCAATGCACACGAACATTTGAAAAGTGCTCTCTCCCTCTGCACATTGTGATTACACAGCAAGAAGGCAGCTGTCTACAAGCCAGGCAGAAGGCCCTCAGCAAAACCGGACCACGCCACCACCGTGACCATGGCTTCCAACCTTCCAGAATTGTGAGAAAATAAATTGCTATTATTGAAGCCATCCGATCCATGGTATTTTGCAATTGCAGCTTGAGCAGACTAAATAAAACACATCTTCAACAACAGGCTTGATTTCCCTTGACTTCTCTGTCTATCACTGAATTTTTCACTCTCTGAACCCCTGACTTAAGGAGATTGTACCACACCACATACCCTAGATCAAGCATGTCAAACTCAAAAGCTAACACAGACCAAATAAACAAGGCATGCGGCCCGTGGGCCATAGGTTTGACATGCTTGCTCTGGATCGTTCCCTGGTTGACTATAACTATTTCCTGTATTCTGAGGTTCTGTTTAACAAAACCAGATTTATTATATTTTATTTCATCCATTCTTCTCATTCAATCATTTGTAGACAATTTATTGGGGCCTTGCTAAGGGCTAGGCCCCATGGTTAGTGGTGGTAAACAGAGGGGAATTAAATTTGTGCCTCCAGTCTTTAAGAGTGCTCAGCCTCATCAGGAGAGAATAAATTAATAAACAGATATGTAGTTATAAATCATAAAGCAAAAAGAAGGGAATCAGGAAACTCTCGCTGTGGCATTGACATTTCAGCTGATTTCTGAAGGATGAGGATGAATCATCTATGCAGATTGCCAGAGGGAAGCAGAACAGCTAGAAGGCCAAATACAGGAAAATGTATGAAGGGGAAAAGACCTGGAACTGAAAGCGGGGTGGAACATCTAGCGCCCCTTCATGGAAAGACTTTGGCCCAGCTGCTGGAAGTGCTAAGGGCAGACAACTTTCAGAGTCAGCACCTTGAGGTCCCATGCCACCAAATTCACATCTCTCCCATGACGGGCCACATCATGTGAGGAGTATAAGGTTTAGCCATTTCATTTCAAAAAAAGGGGCACAACCCAAAAAGCCATGTCTAGTCCCAGGGCTCTAGGTAGGACCAGTGGAGTCGAGTCTGTCATTGTGCCAGCATTGCAGCTCAATTTCTCCACAGACCCACTCCCTTATCCTTCTTTCCCTTCATAGGGGCCAAGCCCAAGGGCATTCCCTACTAAACATTCTATACATTCAGCTTTATCTCACAGTCCTCTTCCTGCGGAATTCAAGCTATAATTTAACCCACCTTGGCCAGACCAGAGTAATTTGAGCAAAAATTAAAGGGCAGGTAGTGCCAGACTTGGTACATGATGTTTGATTGTATTCTTGGTGTACAATGTTCGGAGACTTTTGGAAGATTTTAAATAAAGGCATCCTATGATATCTCACTTAAAGAACTATTTATTGTTGAGGGTATTTCAGGTGTCCATGATGGGAATATTCCCACCACAGAGATCAGCCAATGCTACAAACCAGAACTATCCCTGTCCCCACTCTTTCTCTGGAGACCGTGTTGTTAGGCATTTAATAGCATGCCATGGCCTAAAACACCAAAGAAACAGAATTGGGCATTTCTGTGCTTCTCCTGAGAATCCAAATTTGGCTGGGCAGGTGAAAACCCACGTCCGTCACTTTAGGAGGGGAAAAATACCACATTTGTCTTCTCTTCTATAAATTCCTTTCAAAGATCACTCTAATGACTATCTAGCCTTCTCACATTCCAGAGACTTCTGATAGGGTGAATCATTAAAGGACCAGTTAGTCTACGTCTTAGCAACTCTTGAGGGGCTCTGCCTAGTGGCAGACTTTTCCTCGGCTTTGAACAAAATTATTTCACATCCTTCTATGCATCCTGTTACTCAAGTTTTTCCTGAGCTGGATTCGTACATAACGGACTCATCTCTGTATTTTAAAAAATCCATACTGAAGGGTATGCAGTCCTTATGTGCTAGAGATCCGAAATCTACACCTTGAAACAAACCAGAGCACCAGAGACCCATAAATCTAGGCTTGGGCATGGTGCAGCTGGCCAATACAGATGCATACGTTATTTAAAAAATGAAACCTAAGAATTACCATTCTATTTCCTCTCAGGACACGACGAAGGCTGCTGCCTGCTGCACCTAGGGCTTCCGGCATCACAACCCACAGGAAATTGTGCCCTTGGTGGTTAGTGCCACTTGCTACTGCTGAGCATTTGGAAGGGCATGAAAAACAGACATTCTTTCCTTTCTCTAGCAACTGTTAAGGACATGATGATTTCCTATGCCAACTGATCCATTCAGATGTAGGCTTTTTTCCTCCCCCATTCCCCCCCTTAAACTCAATTTCCTCCTTTATTTTATTTTTTATCTATCTTGTTTTATTGCCACAACTGTATACATGGCCACAATTTTTTTCTTGTAGTAGAGGATGTAAATGCATACATTCTGAAAGAGCCTTCATTAGCTATTGCATTTACTAAGACTCTTCTCAGAGTATGGGCCATAGGTCATCGGCATTAGCATCACCTACGAGCATGTTAGAAATGCAGGATCAGCCCTCGCTGGTGCGGCTCAATGGATAGAGTGTTGGCCTGTGGACTGAAGGGTCCTGGGTTCGATTCTGGTCAAGGGCACATGCCTGGGTTTGGGACTCAAACCCCAGTGTGAGATCTGCAGGAGGCAGCCAACCAATGATCCTCTCTCATTATTGATGCTTCTCTCTCTCCCTCTCCCTTCCTCTCTGAAATCTATAAAAATATATTTAAAAAAAGAAATGCAGAACTCAGGCCTCACCTTGGAGCTATTGCATTCGAATCTACATTGATAACAAGATCCCCAGGTGATTCGTGTGCAGATTAAAGTTTGAAGTGTGGGGTCCTAATGCAACCCCTTTATTTGCTACCTTGGACTCCTCGTGAATAAACTGTAGCACCTTCATGTTTATGGGTGAATTTTTCATACCCATGAATTTCAGTTTGTCTCTTTATTTTTGGTATTCTGTATTCTCCCAAGTCCTTAAGACCACATTCCTATAATCCTGAACAGGATGCTGTGAATGCTCTACAATCTGTTGAGTAGGTGGCATGCGTTCAGGAACCAAAGTCAACCTTATCTGACATTCCCCATCACAGTAAACTCTTTCCGTTTTAATATTTTGAAAAGGAGAAAAGCTATCTCTAATCATTGAAATGATGTTTCTGCTTTTTAGTTTTAAGGGAAAGAGATGTACCACAGTTTTGAAGAGGCACTCATGTATTTTAGCAATGACCCGAGAAGTTGCAGATTCACCCCAATATTACACCCCTCTCCACTGGGAGCGTCATCTAAGAAAGAACGAGCGTACCTTAGTGTTCCCACTTTACTTCTCTTAGTGGGAATAGTGGGGATTGGACAATGCTGCTGGAATATCTGGAATTTTTAATAGACATTACAGGAAACCTGGGGCTTTCTGGGCAGCTTATGAATTTGAAGGAGACAGAAATGATCCATTTTTCTGGGAAACACTCACTTACATAGACCTGACTCTTCTTAATGATGTGTTAATGAGGTGGTTGTAAAGGCCTGGTGCTGCTGGCCCCAGTGAAGGGGCTGGGGCCCCCTGGCACCCCGGCCAGCTTGTTCAGGAGAATGCTCCTTTCTGCTGCCTGCCCCTCTCTCCCTTTGGATCCTCACACAGGGTCTGACACATGCGCCAGACCTCTCTCCACTCCAGGAGTCAGTCAACCCAAGCTGGGGCGTGGCTTTATACCGGTGTTAGCATGTATCATCCACATCCAAAACGCCATCCCCTTGTTATAATTAGAGTCCCGTGGTTTTTAATGACAAAACCTAGAGACATTTTGATTTTGCAAGCCATGTATTCTCAGTCATTAAAGGATTCATTTGATTATTCGGAACTGTACCTTCTCTCTTTTTTAAAAATATATTTCATTGATTTTCTACAGAGAGGAAGGGAGAGAGATAGAGAGCTAGAAACATCAATGAGAGAGAGAGTCATCAATCAGCTGCCTCTTGCTTGCTCCCTACTGGGGATGTGCCTGCAACCAAGGTACATGCTTTTGACCGGAATCAAACCCGGGACCCTTCAGTCATCAGGCTGATGCTCTATCCACTGAGCCAAACCTATTTTGGCTGGACCTTCTTTTCATCTTCTAATTAATTGCCCAGCATCCTGCACTAGGGTTAATACTCGAGTGCGGACAGCAGCCCTGCCATCTGTTCTACTCTCAAATGTTGCACACCCTGAGAAGGTGGAATTTAGGAGTAACTTTTTACTGTATTTATTTTTAAAATCTTTATTGTTGGAAGTATCACATATGTCCCTCTATTTCCCCTATTGACCCCCTCCAGTCATGCCCTGCCCCCCCCCCTCAGGCCTTCACCACCCTATTGACTGTGTCCATGGGCCATGCATATATGTATACAAGGTCTTCAGTTGATTACTTCCCACCCACCCTCCCTCCCCTGCCTTTCCTCTGAGATTCCGCACTCTGTTCCATGTTTCCATGTTTTTGGACCTATTTTGTCCATCAGTTCATTTTGTTATTTAGATTCCACATATGAGTGACATCAGGTGATACTTGTCTTTCTCTGACTGGCTTATTTCACTTAGCATGATACTCTCCAGGTCCCTCCATGCTGTCTCAAAGAGTAAGAGAATCTTCTTTTTACCACTGCATAGTATTCCATGGTATAAATATGCCACAGCTTTTTTAATCACTCATCTACTGATGGGCATATGGGCTGTTTCCAGATCTTAGCTATTGTAAATTGTGTGGCTATGAACATACGGGTGCTTACATTCTTTCTGATTGGTGTTTGGGATTTCTTAGGCTATATTTCAGAAATGGGATCACTGGGTCAAATGGAAATTCCATTTTTAAATTTTTGAGGAAACTCCATACTGTTTTCCATAATGGTTGTATTCCCACCAGCAGTGCACCAGGGTTCCCTTTTCTCCACATCCTCACCAGCACTTGTCATTTGTTGATGGCAGCCATTCTGATAGGTGTGAGGCAATACCTCACAGTCATTTTAATTTGCATCTCTCTGATGATTAGTGACTTGAGCATTTTTTCATATGTCTCTTAGCCATCTGTATGTCTATTTTGCAGAAGTGTCTATTAAGGTCCTTTGCCGATTTTTAAATTGGATTGTTTGTCTTACTTTTGTTAAGTTGTATGAGTTCCTTATATATTTTGGATATTAACCCTTTATCAGATGGATCATTGGCAAATATGTTCTCCCATACAGTGGGCTCTCTTTTCATTTTGTTGATGGTTTCTTTTGCTGTGCAGATTTTTATGTAAGTCCATTTGCTTATTTTCTCCTTAGTTTCCTTTGCTGTAGTACATGTATCCATACACTTATTGCTATGAGAGATGTCTAAAATTTTGCTGCCTATGGTTTCTTCTAGGATTTTTATGATTTCCTGACTTACATTTAAGTTTTTATCCATTTGTAGTTTATTCTGGTGTATTGTGTAAGTTTGTGGTCTAGTGTCTTCTTCTTCTTTTTGCATGTATCTGTCCAATTTTCCCAACACTATTTATTGAAGAGACTTTCATGACTCCATTATATGTTTTTGCCTCCTTAGTCAAATATTAATTGAGCGTAATAGCTTGGGTCTATTTCTGGGATCTCTGTTCTGTTCCATTGATCTATATGCCTATTTATGTGCCAGTATCAGGCCGTTTTGATTACTGTGGCTTTGTAGTGTATAACTTGATATGGTATTGTGATTCCTCCAACTTTTTTCTTCTTTCTCAAGATTGCTACCACTACTCAGAGTCTTTTTTTTTGGTTCCATATAGTTTTTGTTGTATTTGTTCTAGATCTGTTAAATATGCTGTTGGTATTTTAATAGGGATTGCATTGAATCTGTAGATTGCTTTGGGTAGTATGGACATTTTAATGACGTTAATTCTACCAACCCATGAACACAATATATTCTTTCACTTGTTTATATTTTCTTCTATCTCTTTTTTCAATGACTTGTAGTTTTCCAAGTACAAGTGTTTTACCTCCTTGGTTAAGTTTATTCCTAAGAATCTTAATTTCTGTTGTTGTTGCAATGGTAAATGAGATTGTTTAGTTTCTCTTTCAGGGAATTCATTGTATAAAAAAGCCATTGATTTTTGGGTGTTGATTTTGTACCTGCTACATTGCCAAATTAATTTATTAAATCTAGTAGGTTTTTTGGGGGTGGATTTTCTAGTACTTTCTATGTACAATATCATGTCATCTGTGAAAAATGAGAATTTTACTCCCCCTTTCCAATTTGGATGCCTTTTATTTCTTCTTCTTGTCTGATTGCTATGGCTAGCACTTCCAGTACTATCGTATATAATAAAAGGCTAATATGGAAATAGACCCAATGGTGGAACAACCAAACACACAGAACAACTGAACAACTGACATGCTATGACATGCGCTGACCACCAGGGGGCATGTGTGGAACATGGCAGGTATTGGCCATGGTGGGATGGTGGAGCAGGTGAGCAGGGGCACCAGACCAAAGCAGGGCCTCCGCCAGTCACTGTAATCGGGGCGAGTCTCTGGTGGTTACTGAAAATTCTTTGCTCCCACATGCTGTGGTCCCACCTGGCGCTCAAACCTGCTGCCGGCACTAGCTCCGCTCACACCTGCTGCTGGCGCCAGAACCACTACTCGCACCCACTGCCAGTGCTGGCCCTGCTCACACCCACAGCCAGCATTTGAGCTGCTGCTCAAACCTGCTCCTCATCCTGATCACTCAGCGCCATCAGCAGGTGTGAGTGGCAGCTGCAGGCCCTATTGCCCCTGAGGGCTTCTCCACCTCCTCCTGCTCCTGAGGGGCAATTAAGGCAGCAGCCACCACTCCCACCACTCCCACTGCTAGCACCAGTCCCAATCACTCCACACCATCAGCGGGTGCGAGTGGGGCTGGCATGTCAGTGTGTGGAAGTGGCAGAGTCAGGAGTGGGGCTGGGGCCATGGTGGGAGGGGCCGGACAGGGGCACAGAGGATGGGCCAAGACCTGCCCCTGTGCCTACTGCAGCCTCACACCACACAGTTCCTTTCGGGTGCACGAGTTCATGCACTGGGCCCCTAGGCATGAATAAGAGTGATGAAAGCGGACAGCCCTGTCTTATTCCTGTTCTTAGGGGAAATAGTTTTCATTTTTGCCCATTGAATATGATATTTGCTGTAGGTTTGTCATATATGGCCTTTATCATGTTGAGATGTGTTCCCTCTATTCCCACTTTGCTGAGAGTTTTTATCAAAAAGGGGTGTTGGATTTTGTTTAGATCAATTGCTTCAAATCCTCTTAATAATTTGTTGATTCATTTTCTACTATATGTGAAACATCAGAATCCTTTTGGTAGAAATCACATATGGAGATTTGGTAGTCTGACTCTCAAAGCAATTTTTGAAAAACTCACTTCTTTTGCATAAAAAATCACCCTTTATTGGGTCTTCATTTCTTCATTTGTAAAATAAATGGAGCAGGAAAGGTGTGTGTAAAGGATTATGCTATCCATGGTTTAAGGGGGGTAGACAAAAGAATCATCAAACCCAGTGTTCTATATTCTAACAAATTTGCTTCAGATCAAAGGGAAGCAAGCTTTGTAGCTTCTATTTCTATCATGGTTCATATGGATGAAACTAGATATTTTAATGAATGATGTAATTGTGATTTTCTCCCCTTTAAGCACATGTCCCATGTTCTCTTCCCATCTATGCTCAGCTCTTTTAGCCCAGTTGTTCCAGTTTCATAGTTCAGCTGAATGGTTATCTTATTTTCTGGCCTCCATCCCTTTTGTCAGTGATCAAAGCAAGAATCATTCCACCCTCCAGCCTGATCCCTGCTGCTGTTCTTCCTATTACATGCTCATTATTTCAGCTGTATTTTCAATGCTTTCTCATTACCCTTCTATGTGTCCACCCACATCTCCACCTACACTGTCTATAATGTGCTTTCTATCTGCTCTAGTTTAATAAAGGGAAATTATGCTAATTTTATTCAAACTTTAAGAAAGTAAAACCTGTACCATAATTATTCTGGTACAGGTTTTACTTTATCATTCCTCTTTCCTTTTCAGTTATTCTTTTTTAAAAGAAAATGTGTCTGATCATCTGAGAAAACTGCACTTGCACAATTTTAACAACTTTCTTATTTTTCCTTCTAATTAAGTAGATTTTTCCAACTGAATTAGGATGGAGTGAGAAAGCCAGCCTTCTGAGTAGATCAGGTTCTAATGGAATTAGAGACTGGTTCCAAGGCAACTTTAGTATTAGCTAACAAAATGGCGCTTGGAAAATAGCATGGAAGGTCTGCTGCATATACTGTGTTGGGGGTAAGGGGCACAATTCCTGGAGACAGGAGTCTAAGGCATTGTACATACTCAAGACTTTAGAGCCAAGCATGCTATTTCCATACCAAATACAGCCTTCAACAAGCAAAATATTTTTGCTTGCAAATGCCTAGAGGTGGAATATTTGATCATACTCTGTAGAAAAAAGATTTTCTATTTTATTTGCAGGCATAGACTAGCTTTTACAAAAAAGATACTTAGATAAAGGCACAGAAAGGGAAGATTGAGTCTCAAAGGCCCGTAGTCTTCCAAGGAGGAGAAGCTAACTAGACACTCACTGTTTGGGGCAAAGTTTGGGGAAGGAGAGAAATCCACTAGCTGGAAGTTCAAAGAAGAGACTTAGAGGAAAAGTAGTTTTGTTTGGGAGCATTCAAATAAAATACTGTGTAAAATTCTCCCCAGCGACCTCACAAAATCTTCCACAAAATCTAGAATATATTTAGTAGGATTGGCTTTCTTACAGTGGTTGATTAGGGAGCTAAGATTGCAACAAGTTCAACTCAGGGGAAAAACATACCCAATACTAATGGGTGAGAGGTACAGCTGGCATCTGGATTGTACAGATTTATTTTTCCTTCTTATTGTCAAGAAGGACTTTTGAAAGTCTTAGTGTGGGGAGAATATTATGTAGGTAGCTGCATGATTGAGTCAGATTGTCATAGAGTGTGTCTACATGTCATGATGCCAGCAAAACAGGTGACTGTGTCCCACTTTGAGAAAAAGTTAATCATGTCAGCACCTAACTCATCACAATTGGAAACACATCCATATTTAAGTGAATTTTTTAGATTTTCACACTTTACATAAAAATTTTATGTCCCCCTCCATCAATCACCTTTGTTCTTCTAAACACATTGAGACCTGAGACTGTTTAATCCAAATCCTTCATTTTCTAGATTTAAAAAGTAAACGTCTAGAGATGTGCCCTAAAGTGAGCAGTTAGCTATTGGTGAAGGAGGATTAGACTTTGAATCCTTGGACTCAGATCTCCTCTTAATTTGTGTAAATATATGCAGTCAGTATTGGGTAGAAAACAAATTCACAAGTGGGTTTTAAACGAACTGAACCATACAAGCCAGGAGAATACAAAAGAGAGGGAGAAAGAAAATGGCAAGGAAGGAGGAAGAAAAAATAATTTTAAAGATTTTCCATGTTCCTACACCCATTCCAGTCAAAAAGAGTCAGTCATGAAATGCCAGTAGGTTAGAATTTTTTTCTTTCTTCCGCCTGTCTCAGATACTGCTCACCTCTCATAATGGAAGCATTTTAGCCCACTGAATATGATTATGCCTTTAAAGGTGTGTATTTTTTAAAAATAGCAGAATTAAAAGCAAAGCAACTACTTTACTTGACAATAAAATTAAAATACAATGACATATTATAATTGTTGGGGGGAAAGCTGACTGTTGTTGGAATTAGTGAATCAGTTCCACTGTAGCTTTTTTC
This sequence comes from Vespertilio murinus, assembly GCA_963924515.1. Lineage (NCBI taxonomy): Eukaryota > Metazoa > Chordata > Mammalia > Chiroptera > Vespertilionidae > Vespertilio > Vespertilio murinus. Next base: position 102,795,354 of record OZ004710.1, read on the forward strand.
CTAGGAGATGAAGGAATGAATTACTATTTTGTACTTACAAACTATAAAATATTCAGAAAAGTTCACAAAATAATGCAGCATACATCCATAAAACAGACTCTCAGAGTTCAGATTTAACAGTTATTTTGGTATATGAGCTACAGAACTATTTTTTAGATAAGGTTAAAGATACTCTTAGTGTTATTATCAAACATTTCCTCCTATCTCCCTCACTCTCCGGAGGTAATTACTATCCTTGAATTGGATGATAACATTTCCATGATGTTTCAGACTTTCATTGTCTACCTACATATCCATAAACTATGCTTTATGTGTGTGTTAGAAACATAGTTATGTATTGAATTGCATTGCCCCAAATTCATATGCTGAAGTTCTAACCCCCATTACCTTGGAATGGAACCTCATTTGGAAATAGTGTTAAAGATGTAATTAGTTAAGATAAGGTTATATTGAAGTACTGTAGGATGAGTCTCTAATCCAATATAACTGGTATTGCATAAAAAGTAGAAATTTGGACACACACATTTGCCAGCTCTATTGAGATAAAATTGACATATCACACTGTGTGAGCTTAAAATTTACAAGGTGAGGATTTCATGCACTTACATATTGCAAACATTTTTATCACAATATGGATAGTTGACATCCTTTAGTTCACATAATTACCATTTTGTTGTCTTATGGTGAGAGCATGTAAGATCTACTCTCTTAGCAACTTTCAAGTATGCAATACAGTTTTGTTAGCCATAGTCATAATGCTGTACATTAGGTCCCTAGAATTTATTGCTCTTATAACTGGGACTTTGTACCCTTTGACCAACAGCTCTTCATTTTCTCCCCCACCCTCAGCATACACCATTTTACTCTCTGGTTCTGTGAGTTAAGCTTTTTTAGATTCTGCATGTAAGTGAAATCTACAGTATTTGTCCTTTTTGGTCTGACTTATTTCACTTAGCATAAAATCCTCAAGTTCCATCCATATTATTATAAACAGTGAGATTTCCTTTTTATAGCTGAATAAAATTTGATTGTGCATAAACTTATGTAATTTGTATCCATGTGTTCATTGATGGACACTTAGGTTTTGTCCATATCTTAGCTATTGTGAATAACACTGCATTGAACATAAAAATATGGATATCTTTTTTACATATTAATAAAATGACATTTTATTCACTTTGCATATATTCCCACATACCCAGAAGCGGAATTGCTGGATCATATGGCAGTTCTATTATTAATTTTTGAGGAACATCCATACTGTTTTCCAGAGTGGATGCACCAATTTACAATCCCACAAATAGTGTACATGGGTTCCTTTCTCTCCACATTCTCACAAACACTTACCTCTTTTCTGGGTAATAGTCATCCTGACAGATGGGAGGTGATATCTCATTGTGGTTTTGATTTGTATTTCCCTGATGATTAGTGGTATTAAGAACCTTTTTTATATATTTGTCAGCCTTTTGACTGTCTACTCTGGGGGAAAAAGTCTTTTTAGGTCATATCCCCCTTCAAAATCAGATTATTATTATCTGTTATTATTATTGGTAGTCACTGTATTATTTTGCTATCGAGTTGTATGAGTTCCTCACATATTTTAGATATGAGCCCCAAACTGTAGATATACAGTTTGTATATATATTATCCTATTCCATAGATTGCTTTTTTATTTTGTTGATTGTTTCTTTTGCTGTGCAGGAGCTTTTTGTTTTGATATAGTCCCACTTGTTTGTTTTTGCTTTTATTGCTTATGCTTTTGGCATCATATCCAAAAAATCATTACCAAAACCAATTTCAAGGGGCTTTTTCCCTATGCTCTCTGTAGGTGTTTTACAGTTTTAGATCTTATCCTTAAGTCTTTAATCTATTTCAAGTGCATTTTGTGCATGACTTCAGATAAGGGTGCAAGTTTATTCTTTTGGTTTTGGATATACAATTTTCCCAACACCATTTTTAATGTGTTTGTTAAATATATTTTTATTAATTTCAGAGAGGAAGGGAGAGGGAGAGATAGAAACATCAATGATGAGACAGAATCATTGATCTGTTGCCTCCTGCATGCCCACCACTGGGGATCGAGCCCACAGCCCAGGCATGTGCCCTTGACTGGAATCGAACCCAGGACCCTTCAGTCTGCGGGCCAACACTCTATCCACTGAGCCAAACCAGCTAGGGCAAGGTGTTTTTATCAATTTTTTTTAGAGAGAGAGGAAGGAAGAGGGAGAGAGAGATAGAAACATCAATGATGAGAGAATCATTGATCGGTTGCTTCCTGCATGCCCACCACTGGGAACCAGTGACCTCTTGGTGCATGGGTTGACACTCTATTCACTGAGCCAAACCAGCTAGGGCTAAAATTGGCCATTTTAGAATGATATTACTGATACTCATAAAGGTAAGTAAATATAGTGTGGCTATGAATGACTGAAAAATAAGAGATATGGAAATGTCTTATAATAATTTCACAATAATAAAATATGTTATAAAAAGAAAATAACTACATCCAAATCAGGAACTTGAAAACATAGCCGAGTAACTGAAAGCAGAAGAAAAACTAGTAAGGATAAAATAAAAAATGAAGTGACACCATCAAGATGGCGGAGTAAGAGACTCCAGCCTCTGATCCTCCGCAAAGCTCAACAATTAGCTCTCCATGAACCAAAACAGCTCCCACGGGGCAAGCAAGGAACATCAGCAGCAGAGTAGAGCAAAGCACTCGAGAAGAACCACACAAAAAGGGAAGGAAGGCAGCTTCATCTTGCCAGCACCATCCCATCCCACAAGCAGCCAGCACTGCTCAGTGGCAAGAGGGAACTTCTTGATAAAAATAGTTCACCCTCCCAGGGAAAGGAAGCTCAGTGTGAGTGGCCAACTTCCCTAAACCTTCAGGGAACTGTGCAAGTTTCCACTTGAGTTTCGCCCAACCCTGACATGTATAGAGGCCAAGCTGAAATGTATAGAGCCACCTAAGAATGAGGAAGGAAACCAGGGCCCACCTACCAGTAGCATCATGCAGTGGGAGCCATGGTGGTTTCCAGTGACCTTCCCTAGAAAAACCCCGCAGCTTTTGCCACTGAAGAAACCAAAACCAACACAAGCGGACACAGACCCTCTGCACATTATACCGGCTTTTGCACGTCATTTCCTCATGCCAGCCTCCCAATTTCCTCCTCACATTTCTCTCTGCCTCTCTCTGAAATCAATAAAGATATCAATTAGTCCGTCAAACCTCAGAAGGAAAGCAGGGGAGGGTGGGGCTAAGGGGAAGAGAGCAACCAAAGGACTTGTATGCATGCATATAAGCATAACCAAAGGACACAGACAACAGGAGGTGAGGGCATGAGTCAGGGGGGGCTATTGGGAGATAAGGATACATATGTAATACCTTAATCAATAAAGAAATTTTTAAAAACTATATATATATATATATATATATATATATATATATATATATAATCTACACTAATAAAAGATAAAAATGCTAATTGACCATACCTTCGCTATGCCCACAGCCAATCAGAGCAAGTACGCAAATTAACCCAACAAATATAGCACTTAATTTGCATATGCTGAGGGAGGGAGGGAGGAGTGAAGACTGAGTATAGCATAGAAGGAAGAGGGAGGAAAGCGGAAAGCAAAGTGGCTGCCAGAGGGAAAGCGCCAGTGGGGCATGCGGCAGAGGCGGCAGGGGTGGCCACCGCAGCTGCAATGGTAGAGGCGGAGGCACACAGCAGAGGTGGCGGCTGTGGGAGGGAAAGTGTGGGGTGGGGGTGTGGGACGGAGGCAGCAAGAAAAGCACTTGGGGTTGGGGGAGGCGGTAGAGGTGGCGGTGGCGGTGATGGTGGCAGGAGGAAAGCCCTCCGGAGGCCCTGTTCTTGCAGGAATCTTCCTGCAACAGGCCCCTAGTAATAAATAAAACACATTGATCCCACCCAGTATTAATGCAGCCTTTTAAAACGTACTATATTTTGTAACTTTCCCCCCCAAATATGTAAAGAAAGTTATCAGAATGCAAAAGTAAGTGAGAAAAGAAATATATTTGATAAAAGGCTCTGAAATTACACTCTACCAAATAAGTTGTATTAAAATGTCTCACTAAGGCTAGTAAGCACTTTCTATGTGGCTGACCTCATGCTAAGCAGTTTAAACACATATTTCAATTGATCCTCCCAGTATTCTTGAGAAACAAATACTGTAATTATCTCTTCTTTTAATCTGTAGAAATTGAAGCTTAGAGGAATTAGGTGAAACTGTAATAAGAACCAGGTCTTAAAGCCAGGTTAGAAAGCCTCTGCTCTTAATCACCAGAGCCACTACAAGGTGATTGTTTCAGTTTGATGGAGACATTATTCTGTACCAGCTTTCGTGTAGAAAGACCACGTGACACTAGCTCTCATCTGTCTATGAAAATTCCCATGGCCGCAGGCTGATGTTCTTGATTAAGCCATACAGCTCGGGACATTTGCCATAGTGCTTCCCACACACCTTCAAGTTCTCTGGCCCCTCCCCCTGCTGCATTTTCTAGGTCAAGTTAAGGACTGAAAGATTTTCCAAGTGTACCAAATTATTTTTATAAACTTGCTCCATTTAACCATTTGCAATACTTATAGCCATTGAAATTGGCTGAGATGATGGTAGCAGCTCTTGGAGATCTTTGTGAAGTTAGGTTACTGGCACAGAGCTATCCCTGAGTGCAGTTTCAGTGTTTCTGCAGCTGTTTTGCCATTGCCTTTCACCATGGACAACTAAAGTTTAATGTATTCTAGATTTTTCAATACTTTTGATATGTGACCTTTTAAACAGAATGTATTTCAGATTTCAGGTGTTTTGCATATCTCAAATATCAAGGATTTTAGAACAGTGGAGGGATTTGCTCATCCAATAGATTTTATTTGTTGTTGCTGTGACTGATCAAAACTGTGTTTTTTATTTATTTTTGAAGTTTCCCTGGAATTTTATTTTTATTACAGATGTCTCCCATTCCCCCCCTTTAACCCTCTCCACCCAGCCCCTAACCCCATCCCCCGGGTCCTCACCATCCTATTTCATCCAATATATTTTTAATTCAGTTCCTGTAATATTTAAATGTATCGATTCTTGTTAAAACTTGACTTGGTAAAATGAATATTTTGTATGTGTCTCAGGTAGTGTCAAAAACTGGAAAGTGTCTGGTTTTTCACTCTACCTGCAATCTAACAATTTCGTCTGACAGTTTCATGGTTGCTTGTAGAAGACAGGAGACTCCTACATCAGAAGTGAAAGAGAATTTATTACCTAAAGAAATAGCAGTAGTTAGACTATCAGCATTTTCGTGCAGGCTCCCCGAGTCCCAATTCCTACAGGGTAATGGGTAGCATTCCAGATGGTACACACATACACAGTAGGTTTTATTACAAGAGAAGACCTATGAGCTTCGGGAACCCAAATCTTTCTAAATGGAAATATTTCCTCCCCTTTGCTTAGGAGGAAGACACTGTTCTCTAAACAAATATCCTTGAAAAGACAGTCTGGAACAAAGGACAGTCTTGTCTTGCTTACAAGATTTTATCTTGCTTACAAGATGTGCAGAAACATGAGACCCATGAAAATTTTCCTCCCAACAGGCAGTTGAAAGTGCTCATTTTCTGAAATGTGATTCACACAAGAAAAATAAAGTTCAACTGAGTGAGACTGACAAATCTACTGCAAAATGACCGTGGTAAAAGGTGGCAGCAAATTAAAAGTTAAGCCTAAGCTAAATGATATTCACTAAAATAAAACTGTAAAATCTTCAGTGGCTGGTGAACTGTCTCATTCAACATAGATTGCTACAAATTTTACACTTGTAAACAGAAACCATTTTTTGGTGAATCAATAACACTGCAATTGGCAATTTGTCATGTGAACCCATTCTACAAGTTGAATTAATTTTTGGCGAGTAGATCTGAATTGGCTTCCTAGGTCCAGATTCAAGGTTCTATTCCCTATTAGAGCTAAGTCACAACTAGCTATATACTAAGGTGCTAACTAAAAAGAACATACTTTTTTCCTTTCTCACGAATGGCTGCAATTTAACAGAGAACTTGAGAAATTGGCAAGGTTGAAAAATTGACAAAATGACTCCCGGAGTGTCTAATCTATATTGTTCAATTTTCTAGCTCTTGATGTATGCAGTAGATATTTGGGTACATGCCAGCTCTCCCAAATCTCACAGATTACATAACACACTAGAGGCCCAAGGCATGAAAATTCATTCAAGAGTAGGCTTTCCTTCCCCTGGCTGCCGGCACCGGCTTCCCTCCGACACCCAGGACCCAGACTTTACTCTGGCCTCCGCTGACAGGTGCCCAGGACCCCAGCTGCTTCACTCCAGCCCCAGTTTCGTCTGGATAGATGTCTGGAATGATACCAGGAAGGACGGTCTAATTAGCATATTACCCTTTTATTATTATACCGTAGATGGGTTTCCATTTCTCAACCTAATTGGACTCTAATTTATTGGCTTTTCCACCTTGATCCAAAGGTTCCCATTCTGTTATTCTTCACTCCTTGTCCATTGTAGCTCCCTCAGTCCATTCCATTATTTTTTTCTTTTGATTTAAAAAGAAATTAAAACTAAAACATTTTCATAGGAACCCTAAAAGTATTGTGAGCCCCAGGCAGACACTGTGACTGATTCCTATGTCTAATGGATAAGTCACCTCTGCTCCCCAGCGTCTCTTCCTCTGATGACCTTGTTGTTACTTTATTTAGAAAACACATATATGAAAGATCCCTCATTTTTCCATATAGAGCTTGGGAGTGAAGCCTGGGCAGGATGCGTGGAACGCGAGTTGTCTCTACACAGCAGGGTTTCTCAGCCTTGGCACTATTGACAATCTGGGGTGGATGATCCTTTGTTGTGAGGCACTGTCCTGTACATTGTAGGATGTGGAGCAGCAACCCTGGCCTCAGTCCTCTACATACCAGTGTCAGCTCCCAGGCATGACAACCAAACATGTCTTCCGGCATTGCCAGTGGTTCCTGGGAAGCAAAATAGCCCCTAGTTGAGAACCACCACTCTACGGGTATAAATTAAAACCATGGCAGTGGATGACTTATCCTTTGGATATGTTCAGAATAAGAAGAGAAGAGGACCCCAAATGTGAGGGACTAGCAAAAGGAAAGGGACCACCAGAGCATACTGCCTTGCTCAGAACCTGGGGCGGACATGGAGAATTTAGTTATAATGATTCAAATGTCTGAACCTCTTGGCAAAGAGCAGAGCAAGTTATCTGTAGAACCCCCCACCTGGGCCATCTCAAAGATGGGAACATTTCCCACCTACAGGATGCTTCAGTGCTTGTCATCATTATAAACAGGGGCCAGATACTACAAAGCCATGGAGCTTTTTGACTGTTTTAATTGAAAGTCAAATCTGTGACCTCTGCGGGCCATATGGAGCTGTGTCAGATACAACGTTCCATGCCAAATCCTGTTTCCTCCGCAGGTGTTAGCCCCAATAAAACTTTTTTCCTCTGAAATTCATTTCAGCATCTGCTCTGCAGAGAATGCAACCAATGCAGGGGTACAGTTTATTTCTTCTTTACACAAAATGGAAAATTACATAAAGTGTATATTATCTTTAGCCCCCCACGTCAGTTTTATCTGCAATCCTGTTCACATACATGAAAGAGGGTGCATATAGATGATAGTATTTTTAATTTTTTTTCTTTTTTTGGAAAAGTAAGTTTAATACACAAATACAAAACAAGATTCACAGCTTTTACAAATCATTCAAATAGCATTGCAAATATTTTTTTACAAAAACTTTATTCAACAAAAAATGCATATCAAGCTACAGCAATCTTATAGGACATCTTTCCACTGTCAACAGCCCATTCGTCAGTTTGGAAGCTCTCACAACCTACACAGCATTTTTATTTAAGACCTGTAGCACAAGTTTGCTTTCAAGAGGGGGAACTGTAGCCCTTAATTTCTATATTTTATTACCATATTATTTTTTCTTGCATAAGGGTGTTTGACCTCACTTATGTTTGAATCTCCTCAAAGATGATTAAACTCACTGCTGACATTCAAGGAAGGCTGTGCTTGCAGTAGCTGAACCAGCCCCTGTGGTCCCTTGAGGGTCTCAATATCTGATCATTTGAGTAGAGGTCATTCATCAGTGGTGTCACAAACAGGCTTGTCCGTCCACCAGCTGGCATGGCTAGTGGCTGAGTGTCTATGTATGAGCCAGGAGGTCCCGGTCAGGGCACATGCCTGGGTTGTGGGCTCATCCCCGGTGTGGGGCATGCGGGAAGCAACTGATCAATGGCTCTCTGTCATCATTGATGTTTTTTTCTCTCTTTCCCTCTCTCTACCTCTCTGAAATCAATAAAAAATATATCTTTAAATAAACAGGATTGTCTATTCTTGCTGTACGCAAATAGGCCCCTCTACCCTGTGCATAGGCTGGACGCATGAAGCCCATCTGTGCCCAGAACTGAAAACTGGCCGGGGCCACACCAGGGTTTTCTGCTAGGCTTTGCATAGCCAAAGAGTCTTTAAATGCTCCCTTTAAATCCTGGACATACCTGGGAATCCTGTGGTTACTAATCTTATAGGTATACTAGAGGCCCGTTGCATGAAGATTCATGCAATAAGCCTTCCTTCCCTGGCTCCTGGCACCGTTTTTTTACTGGCACCCAGGATCCAGGCCTTTGCTCTGGCCACCGTGGAGAAGCCAAGCCTCTTCAGTCTTCAGACATCTTCAGTCTTCACTGGAGCTGGAGCCTGTGTATACAAATCAACCTGCCATCTTTGTTGGGTTAATTTGCATACTCACTCCTGATTGGCTGATGGGCATTGGGGAAGTGCTGGTCAATTTGCACCTTTCTCTTTTATTAGTGTAGATACCAACAAGTATGTTCATCAAAGGGCGCTCTGTCTGGTAAACTGCCTTGGATCTCATTGGCATTTGTTAGAATACTGTTTCCAATGTGAGGTAGGTAGAATTCTATTCCATGCTATGATGTTAAGATGCCTCCATGTTCACACCCTGTATAATCCCCTCCCCTTGAGTGCAAGCAGAACTGGTGGCTTGCTTCTAATCAGCAGACGATGGCAAAGATGATGAGATCTCTCTTTGGTGATTACAGTTTGTATAGAAACCTCTAAGCAGAGTTGCTCTGCATTCTCTGAGGGCCTTGCGGGAGAAAGCCACCATGAGTTCTACAGCCACAGAGAAATTCATCCTTCCAGCCATCTAAGGGAACTGGAAGAATGTTATTCCTCAGTCAAGTACCTGATACACAGAAGACCCAGACAAGTGGTAAGCGAACTCCTGACTTGTGGAAGCCATAAGATAATAAATGCATAAGGTTTTAAGCTTCTAGAAGTGTGCTAATTTGTTCCACAGCAATAGAAAACAAATACCAACTGCTTATTTTAAATTATTCTTGCTTTTCTCTTTCTTTGCTTTGTCAGTGTTTATTGGAGGTTGTAAATCTCATTTTTTGTTTGTTTCAGAGTAAGACTTTAACATTTTTATGGAAAGGCATAATATTTTAATATTCTTCCTCAAGCTAGTAAAAAGACTGCAAAATATTAAAACCCTTTACTATTATGAAGCTCTTTGTTTTCATAAAATCCAGAAGCTGATTAATCAGAATGAAGTTAATCATATCCGTGTTTCACATTAAAATTCAGTTTGCCCTCATCTCTTAAATGTTTCATTTACATTCAATGATAAAAATAACAACAAAAAAGAACTGGGCCCTCCAAAAAATCTAAGCAACATAAAACAGACTTTGGTTGATGGCTGCTATAAGTCCAAGCCATCAAACATTTAGGTAGTATATGTTCACTGAATTGCCTATTAAATTATATTTCTTAAGGGAGTAGAGAAGAATTGAAACATTTCAAACATTTAGAGTGACTATGCTAGCAATTATTTTGTAAGTCACCGAGTTTGGTATTTTAGTGGCACAAAGAAGAAAGCCAACTGTAAGAAATGTTTCAGGGGGAGGCGAGCCTAAGTTATTCACACAAAACCATTTTCTAGGGTGACCTTTGATATATGTATTTTATTATACTGGATAATGTGTGATAAATACATTTCCATTATTTTTACATAATGTAAATCTCTATCATTTGAAAGGAAAAAATCCACATGTCATTTGAAAAGACAACTATGATCTTTCAGAAAATAGCACAAAGGGACATGGTGGATAGTATGGGTCAAATTAGAGAGGTTTGATATGAATTATAAATATTCTGCTATATCTGTACAAGTTTATAAGAGTTAATGTCTTATCTCCTTAGTCTACCTGTTTTCTTTTCTTTTCTTTTTTTTTAATAGAAAGGAGTTGGCTCACCTCACTTACAAAAGATGTTACCATGCCTGTAATTGTTAAATTCCTGAGGAGTGAGTTAGTGTGCACTAGTTAACGACATCACCTTTTTATTGCCCTTGAGATGCATCCTTCTTTGTCAAGGGAAGCATATATGCTTTAGGAAAAAAAAATTTAAGTGAGAGAAAATTGCAGAAGAAAATATTAAACATTGTATCAAAGAATGGTTTAGAACACAAAATATTTTAGCAAAACTTCAAGGTGGTAAAATGGAGGAAGCTGAGGAGAAAATGCTACTACGTGGTAAAGACCTATAAAATCACTAACACGTTTGGCCAGCCTGTGTTGCTCAGTGATTAAGGGTCAATCTATGAACCAGGAGGTCACAGTTCAATTCCCGGTCGGGACACATGCCTGTGTTGTGGGCTCGAGCCCCAGTAGGGGTTGTGTAGAGGCAGCTAATCAATGATTCTCTTTCATCATTAATGTTTTTCTCTCTTTCCCTCTCCCTTACTCTCTGAAATCAACAGAAGCATGTTTTAAAAATAAATAAAATGACTGACAGTTTTGATGATTTGGGAGAGAAAATATTAAAAGAAGAACAAATTATATATATATATATATATATATATATATATATATATATATTTTAAGTTAAAATTATGAAAAAATAATTATGATTTTCCCCCACCAGAGAAGGAAAAAATAAATTGTTTATAGCATGTAAATAAAAATATCAACTGTAGCTTTAGCTGGTTTGGCTCAATGGATAGAGCATCAGCCTGTGGAGTGAAGGGTCCCAGGTTCGATTCTGATCTAGGGCAAATGCTCTGGTTGCAGGCTCAATCCCCAGTGAAGGGCATGTAGGAGGCAGCCAGTCAATGATTCTCTTTCATAGTTGATGTTTCTAAATCTTTCTCCCTCTCTGAAATAAATATAGTTTTTAAAACATAAACCATATTATCCCTTTCTACAGCCTAGAAATTCCTTCAATAACCATTTTGATTTTAAAATATTTAATGAGCTCGTCATAATTTGCTACCAACCACAATGTTTGGACACTTAAGTGTGAGATGAATGTCCTGCTTGTCCCATTTTCCCAGTCTAGAAGCTCACTCTTCCTGCCTTCCTTGAAGCTGAGGCATAAACACCTCAGCCAACGAACAGACTCGGCCATTGAGGGGCACTCAGTGAGGTTTCAGTTTAAAGGAGACAAATGTGAGGAAGCAGACACAGTGGTGACCATTCCTGGAAGAGGTGATGGCAGAGGGAATGGCCTTCAGGGACAATGTTGGCAGCAGTTCAATAGCCACTGCCCAAGGTCAATGGAGCAATTTGTGCTGTCTGCAATGGTAGAGCCCTTTCTGGAGCCATCCTGAAGCACCACTTGAGTGTTGTTCCTGCCTATATATATATATATATATATATATATATATATATATATATATATATTGATTTTAGAGAGGAAAGGAGAGGGAGAGAGAGACAGAAACATCAATGATGAGAGAGAATCATTGATTGGCTGCCTCCTGCACGCCCCCTACTGGGGATCTAGACTGCAGCTCAGGCACTTGCCTTGACTGGAATCAAAACTGGGATCCTTGCTGAACCCGTTTGGCTCAGTGGTAGAGCGTCGGCCTGCGGACTGAAAGGTCCCGGGTTCAATTCCGGTCAAGGGCATGTACACTCAAGGGCATGTACACTGGTTGTGGGCACATCCCCAATCAGGGTTGTGCAGGAGGCAGCTGGTCGATGTTTCTCTCTCATCGACGTTTCTATCTATCTCTCTCCCTTCCTCTCTGTAAAATATCAATAAAATATATATTATTTTTAAAAAACTGGGATCCTTCACTTGGCAGGCCCATGCTCCATCCACTGAGCCACACCAGCTAGGGCTCTGCCTATATATCTTCCAGGCTGGGTCTCTGTTCCTCTCAGAGGGTCTACTGAGACTTCTCATACTTATTAGATTGTTTTCTGCTTAACTAACTGTAGTGAATTCTAATGTTTGCAACCAAGAAATGTAACCGATATGAATCCCTTTTAAAACAGAACAGCTACAAAGCCCTGTGTACAGGGATTTATCCACAGAAAGCCTTTCTAAAATTGTTGCAATTTTACTTAATCCAGAGTCTGAAAAGAATAGCACCCCAGGGAAACTCTTTGCAATTCAGTAGTTTACTAGAATAATTGAGAAATTAAAAGGTCTACAAATCATACTCTAGGATAAAAGAAAAGGAATGCTAAATTTTGTATGAGTCAATGTAGGGAAATTTTTTTTTTAATAATCGCATATAGTCCAGTGGGAGTAAGTGGTAGAGGTATAAATAAAAGTAGAATCATAAATTGTTGAAACCTGCTGAATCTGGGTGATGGGTATTCTATGTGCTTGAAATTTTTATTAAAAAGTTTAAATTTAAAAAATCATAAATTAGTGTTAACATTATTGGGGAAAATACATGTTTATCTTTAAAATGAAGAAGCGAAGCCAGTCTAAACATTGTTCAGAAATTTGGATATTAGTGTTTGCCAAGCAAGGGAACTAAGTGAGAAAAAAAATTGTAAAAATAAGAGATAAGAAAAGTCTTATAAAATGGATGTGTCCAATTTTTAGGCCATTTAAATATTTTTTTTAAAAATTTCAATTACAGTTTCCATTCAATAGTATTTCATATTAGTTTTCATGTGTACAGCATAATGATATACTTTACACAGTGTTCCCCCTGATATTTCCAGTCCCCAACTGACACCGTACGTACCAGTGGTTATTACAGTATATTGCCTATTCTGTACTTTACATCCACGACTATTTTGTAACTACCAATCTGTACTTCTCACTTCCCTCACCTCTTTCATCCAGTTCCCTGATCCCTTCCCCTCTGGCAATTTTGGCCTCTGTTTCTCAGAAATAACTCAACCAATCATCAGCAAATATTTTTATTAGTGCCTGCCACATGTTGGCATTGTTCTATATAGTTGGGATATATCAGAAAATAAAACAAAGATTCTTGCAAAGTTTTTCCTATAAGTATTACATAAAGTTTTTAATCAAAGCTATATATATATATATATATATATATATATATATCCAATCCATAAGCCAAATTATCTAAATTTTACATTTTAAACACGTTATATTTTTCTATGGTTTGGAACCATAAGGTTTTATAGTTGAAACGGAGCTTAGATTTCATAAAGTACTACTCCTAGCTTTGTTATAATTGATATAATACTTTGCTTTTGAAGAGCCTTTTATAAGTTAAAACATGCCTTCCATAGACCCAGAGAGGATTAAGGACTCGCCAAGCTTATACTGCTGGAACAAAGATCTCCCAGCTGGCACATTGGTCCTGTCTGCTAAACCAAACTGCTTGCTGAAGTGGCCGACTGGGTGGAGTTTAACCTGAAAATCCCACCATTTATATATACCTCCTGGGTCTGTCTGCTCTCTCTCTCTCTTTCTCTAAATATATTTTATTGATTTTTTACAGAGAGAAAGAGAGAGGAATAGAGAATTAGAAACATCGATGAGAGAGAATCATCAATCAGCTGCCTCTTGCACACCCCTTATTGGGGATGTACCCGCAACTGAGGTACATGCCCTTGACCGGAATTGAATCTGGGACCTTTCAGTCCGCAGGCCAATGCTCTATCCACTGAGGAGCCAAACAGGTTTTGGCCTGTCTCTTCTCTTGACTTCATTGTTCTCTGTCCCTCTTCTTAACTCCTCCCTCATTGGCTCTAGCCCAATCCCACAATTGACTAAGATATGCCTTTCTCTATGGTACTGGCGTCCCTGATATGCTGCCATTCCTTAACCGTTCTTCAGCTTGGCCGTCCCAATTCAGAGCA
>OZ004710.1:102809721-102947221 GCA_963924515.1 Vespertilio murinus
AAATGGGAGGGACCGCAGAAAGCTGTGAACACCAGGAGGTGTGGTTCATTGGTATCTTTGGTGGCTAGCTACCACAGGAAGGGAAGTGGAATCTGCAGCTGAAAGTCAAGTTAGCTGTGAGTCCACCTGGCTGGCACAACTCTATTTAAATAAATATATTGATTTTTTACAGAGAGGAAGAGAGAGGGATAGAGAGTTAGAAACATCGATGAGAGAGAATCATGGATCAGCTGCCTCTTACACACCCCCCACTGGGGATGTGCCCACAACCAAGGTACGTGCCCTTGACCAAAATCAAACCTGGGACCAAAAACTCTATTTTTTAAACAGATATAATTGCCTAAAATACAGCCCTCTACTTACTTACTTACCTACTTACTTACTTACTTACTTTATTTATTTATTTATTTATTTATTTATTTATTTAAGCATAGTAGACCCAGAGTTCCTTTTAATTAAGCCCAAAAGAAAAAAAAAAAAACTTTGAACTTTGATGACTTGTATCTCTTTAAACTGTATTTAATCTCCTATTTATTGGAGCATGTGATAATAGCTCAGACTTTGTTCTGTCAATAGCCAGAGGCAGACTAGCCAGCATTCTAGAGCTCACAAGCCCAAGCAGGTGAGCCCATGGTGCTTGATTCACCTTGGTAGGGGTGATGAAAGACTGCCTAACTCTGGGCTGGTCAACTCGCTGCTCCCTTTCACACACACAGAGGCTCACCCACAGCCCGGAACATCCCCTGCATCTTTTTAGAGATGGTACATTGCGCACACACAAAGACACCCGAAGGCTTGTCTTCCCGGTGAGAGAGACATTTTTGTGAAGTCCCTGGCAGCGTGCTGGCTGGCAGAGTCATCTGGCTGGCACCCTCCTCCCGCATGGAGTTAGGGCACTGCCACCTCTACTCTAGGGTTTCGAAATTTCAATTCGCACACCCTGTGAGATGTGAGTCACTCAGCTTGCAAAGTAGGAGGAGGAGGAGGAGGAGTTGGCCATCTGCTAGTCATGAACAGATGACAAATACCCTGCACTTTGAATTTCCATTCTCATTTCACAATATTTAAGTAAACATATTTTGTAACCAGTTGTTGGTTTTTTTTTCAGAGTTCCTTAGTGCTTAAGGTGGATTTTTTATGTGTTTTAATATAAAAACTACCTTCCTTCCATTAAACAATTAAATGATCAAAGTGATACTGAAGGCAACCACCACAAAGTGCTGTCTGCTGTATGACCGGAGCAAAAAGAACACACATCAGAACCAAACGTTTAAGCCCCAAGTCATTTCAGAGGCACGGGGCTGTTTCCAGATCTGTGAGTTCCACCGTGCACAGCTCCACGCTGCCCTCTACTGTCTGCCTGCGGGAATTCCCCCAAATACCTACTGTCAGAGACAACGTTTCCAAATGACATCCAGTTCACATTTTCTCTGGGCTGTGCTACGGGGAGGAAGGAAACTGAAAAAAGAAATGATAGATGATGCTCTGCCCTGAAATTCTGAGATGGATTCCACCCATAAAATAACGGGGACCTGATGCAAGATCTAATTTTGCATTAACTTCAAGCTGTGCGACATGGCTCGAAGTGAAACTTCATCATTTCTTCCAACCTTTATCTGGAAAAGCTAACAATAACCACACAAAAAAGTAGTAAAATAGAAATAGAAAATTAGGACTAGGGGGGAAATGGAATGACATAAAAGTACAATGTCTGAAGGTGATTCAGATGTGGCTCTGAGCATCTTAAAAGCTAGAAGGGGATAGGGGTGAAATAGGATGGATTGCGTAGACCTTGCTATCATGAAGATTCATTTTTCTTTTAAAAAAATATATTTTATTGATATTTTACAGAGCAGAAGGGAGAGAGATAGAGAGAGAGAGAAACATCGACCAGCTCTCTCTTGCACAACCCCTACAGGGGAATGTGCCCGCAACCAATGTACATGCCCTTGACCAGAATCGAACCCGGGACCTTCAGTCCGCAGACCGACGCTCTACCACTGAGCCAAACCGGTTTCAGCACGATTCATTTTTCTTGGTGTTAAATTCTGAATGAAACTCCCACGGGGGCTTAGTGGCATATAGAGGTGGTACAAGGCTGGCCTGCTCCTTGGAATTTGAACTGCTGCTGCAGAAACAGACTTCATAGGGCTGTTTCCTTAACTTTTCGGAGAGAAAAAGGGTGTGCCTTTGAGAAGATGAAATACATCCTGCTGACAAGCAGAGAAAGTGAGAAACGGACCCGCTGACAGCCAGGCCATGATGTCCTCCACTAACATAAACAATGCTGGGACAGGCCACTCCATGATCACATTTGGAAGGAGATGAAGATAAAGCCACCAGCAATCACAAAGATGACTAAACATCCTCCTTCTCTGACTAACTTGACTTCTTTTACCAATGACAACTCCAGCCTTGTTTGTTCTATCCGAAGAGCACTCAGATGCTCAAACACTGCATTGCCCTTGCTTCTTGAAGGCCCTAGTCTAGAATGGCCCATGCTTCCCTCATCCCTCCTTCCCCGGGGAATCACTTGGAGTAGACCCAACCCTAATTAGAGGTCCCTGCCTGAACCCCGTTTCTAAGACACTCTGGATTCCTCAGCTGCATGTTCTCTTTTGCTGCCACTAGCTTAACGGGGACTAGTGTGTTCCTGGAGGTCTGTGGATGTTGGGTTTAATGGCACGAAGCAACTACACAGTGAAGGTGGTTCTAAGAGGGCACAGATGCATATGAACTAATGTGACCAGGTCATACTTCCATTCTCTGTCCTGTAAAATAACAGGGTATGCAGGGGTGAGCAAACTTTTTGACCCGAGGGCCACAATGGGTTCTTACACTGGACTGGAGGGCCGGAACAAAAGCAACCTGACCATGCTGGCACTCTCATCTTGGGCTGCTGGTGAAGGAGCGGAGAGGAGAGCAAGAGAACCCTCCGCTCTTTCGGCTCTGTGTGCCAGATAGAACAGCCGAACGGGCGGGATCCAGCCCGCGGGCTGTAGTTTGCCCATAGCTGGGATAGAGTGGCTAGTGGAGGAGAGGAATGGCTTTTCCCTCAGACAACCTCCTCTCAGTGTTCCTTTGCTTGTCTGGGCTTTCAACATGAGATCACATGCAGATAGTTGAAGATCGCACTCTCTCTCTCTCTCTCTGGAGGTCGGGGAGGATGAGCTGGTATTTTCATGGTTGAGAGCAGGTCCAGGTTCTTTAGGTAATCCCTGATGAAAACTGACTGATAAGAACATTGTTCCATTGTAGCAGATACTGTCATTTTGATGCCTGGAGCCCTCTTATTCCTCCTACTTTTTTTCTATGAACTCCTCTCCCACCTTCAGTGTCCTTTGGCTCCTAATAGCTCATGTCTAACCTGAAAGTTATCCCTCAGATTCAGAGACCTAAAAACACCTGGTAGTTTGCACTCACCTGCATCCTCCACCCCAAGACTCTGGCCAATGACTGGCGGTAATGGGAAAGCCCAGCTCCCTTCACATTGCATGAACTCTCAGGAATCATTTCTGCTCCAGGACTCCTGTGGGATGAGCTGGGGCTGGGATTTGGCTTTGCTTAGCTTCTTTTCTATCTATGCCTTACTGGTCTACCTAGGAACAGGTTCTTCATAAATCATTTGCACTGAATCCTCATCTCGGAATCCTCACTTCTTTTGCAGAACTCATCCTATGTCACTCATCTAGCTCTCATTATGTTCCTACCATGTAGAAATCATATCATAATTTTTCAGATGAAGAAAGAAAGCCTCAGAGAAGTAATGAGAACAGCCCAAAATTATACAGCTGGTTGGCAGTGGGCTAGACCTACAATCCTCATCTCCATGATCTGTAAGATCAGGGTGCGCCTTTTTCACTATGCCTCATCGTCTCCTTTGGGGCCTTGGACCTCATCTTATTTCCTGCACACAGAAGAAAGGTTCTTTAGGTACACAGGGCAGGAAGCAAAGATCCGAGTGTCCTCTGCCAAATATCTGATGTGTAATTGCATGTTTAGTCTGTCATCTGGGGCATTGTTTTCTGTCCACAGTATGCAGACATCCCTCCTCCAAAATTTCTGCACAAATAAACCCCTAATGTTTGTTCCTCCCTCCCCAGCAATCTACCACCTCCCACGGCCTTTATGAGACAGTTATCAAAGTCACAACCACAGGAGAGTGCATGACTTCTGTCCACTGTATTACACAGAAATGTCACTAACATATTATTATAAGTCAACTATAATATGAAAATAAATAACAAAAATAAATCTTAGAAGAGAAAAAGGAAATGTCCTATGTCCAAAAACATGAAAGCCATCTTGGAAATATGTGCAAAGGAAGTCCAATTGTCCTCCAGAAGCAACAGGAGTAAGCCCTTTGCCCCCTCCCTCCCCCGGGAAGTCCTTGGCCAGATCTCAAAGGCTTAATGCTAAGCACAGGTAAAACTTTCTGTAAAGCACAAAACCAAACCCAGTCCTCCAGTCACTCTTCAACCAGCCCTCTTCAAATTCATCAGCTCTCCCACTTCTTCTGTTTTGCTCTGAAAATAAAAGGCTGACCACTGTATTTAGATCTCTGCTCCATGATTTAGTCTTAGCCTTGACAGACAAAGGGCATTCATGGTGAAGCAGTCTCTAATCCTCTTTGTTACCTTCATCACGCTCTGAAAATTGAAAATAGAAGAAGCTTCCCAACTGGCATGGCTCAGTGGTTGATTGTCGACCTAGGAAGTCACGACTTGATTCCCCATCAGGGCATAGGCCCAGGTTGTGGACTCGATCACTGGTGGGTGATGTGCAGGAGGCAGCCAATCCATGATTCTCTCTCATCCTTGATGTTTCTATCTCTCTCTCTCCTTTCCTCCCTGAAATCAATAAAAAGATATATTTCTTTAAAGAAAATAGAAGCTTGTGGAAAAAAATGAATCATTTCTAATGTAGAGAGGGAGGTTAGGTGACACTGAATTAGGGGGCCATTTTGGATTAGACACACATACACACAGAGACATGCTGAAAAGAACAACCTAAGTGTCCATCAGTAGACAGTTGGGTAAAGAAGATATGGTATATATTTACAATGGAATATTTCTCAGCCATAAATAAAATGAAATCTTACCATTTGTGACAGCACAGGTGGACCTAGAAGGTATTATGCTAAGTGAAATAAGTCGGACAAAGATAATACCATATGATTTAACTTATATGTGGAATCTTAAACACACACACACACACACACACACACACACACACACACACACAAATAAACAGATAAAACAGAAAGACTCATGGATATATAGAACAGACTGGTTGCCAGAGGTGGGCGTGGGAGGATTAATGAAGGAAGTACAAAGTGGTAGTTACAACGTAATCATGGGGATGTAAACTACAGCAGAGAGAATATGGTCAGTAACACTGCAATAACTATACATGGTCTGGGTGGGTACTAGATTTATCAGGGGATCACTTTGTAAATTATTTAATTTTCTAACCACTATGCTGTACTCCTGAAACTAACATAATAATGTCAACTCTAATTGAAAAACAAAAGAATAAAATACATGAGCACCTGTAACACAAAAGAAACAATTCATGCCTTAAATGATTATTAATAATTTTATCTCATAATCTTATCTTTTTATCTATACATTTTAATTAATGAATTTTTATTGAAATTGAAAAACAAATAAATAAAAAGATGCCTTCCAACTGCTCGCCTTCACCACGGCCCCCTCAAACCAGCCCCGGTCACTTAACCTGCATCTCCCTACCTTACCCAACACTCAGAGTTACTGCCCAGGATTGCATTCCACCCTGGAACTGCTTTACCCGAACTGTTTCTGCCCTTGAACTTTCCATCATATGCAGCCCTATGAGATGATAATGGTTAATTGCTAAACGAGGCCCTGCATTGAAAACTGGGACCTCTAAAGATGCCATCACTATATCTCAAGGGATAACTAGATAGATTTCTGCTGTCCCTTGCAGGTCGCTGGTGTCCAAGTTTCAGGCCCTGTTCCTATAGAGACCCATTTGTTCCCTGAGGACAGAGACTAGGCCAAACTTTGGTATCTTTCGTGATTTGTTTTCAGTTAGTTTCTCCTAAGACTGGGCTTACAGAGAGCATCTTCCTTCCTAATGCTCCAGGGCAGTGGTTCTCAACCTTTCTAATGCTGTGCCCCTTTAATACAGCTCCTCATGTTGTGGTGACCCCCAACCATAACATTATTTTCGTTGCTACTTCATAACTGTAACTTTGCTACTGTAATGAATCGCAATGTAAATATCTGTGTTTTCCGATGGTCTTAGGCTCTACAGCAGTGGCTCTCAACCACAGTTTGTGACCCACAGGTTGAGAACCGCTACAGGGTATAGTGAATGGCATGACATTGGTTTGTGTGTTGTTTGTCTTTCTTATAAAGATAGAAGTTTCATTTCATGTGCAGTAGTCAGAGAAAGAACTGGTTAGTATTTCTAGTCCAGCTATTATAGCTGGGGGTGAAAGAAGGCTCCTTTCCATCCTACTCAGCTTTGAATCTTGTCTCAAACACTAGCTACCTAAGTGATTTCAATTCTATAACTTCAGTTTCTTCATCCATTCAAATATCCACATTATTGGATGAGTGAGGATGAAATAAGTCCCTGCTACACAGTAGGTACTCAATAAATATTTGTTCTATCCTCAACCTTTAATGCCATTCTTTTTAAAACATATATTTTTATTGATTCCAGGGAGAAAGGAAGAGGGAGAAAGAGATGGAAAGATCAGTGATGAGAGAGGCTGCCTCTTACATGCCCCACACTGGGGATTGAGCCCACAATCCCAAGTATGTGTCCTGACTGGAATCAAACCATGACCTCCTGGTTCATGGGTTGATGCTCAACCACTGAGCCATGTTGGCCGAGCTTTGCCATACTTGTTGACTTTCCACAATGCTTGATACATAAGCAATCTAGGGATTGCTATGAAGGTTTTCTGGACACACCAAAGTCATGCCACATGAGCAGCATGCCAGCCTGCTTCTAACAGAGAATGTGCCTACCTCGCCCTCAACAACGTGACTACTGTTCTGCTCCCCAATGAATCCAAGGCCCAGAACTAGAGACAGGAACCAACGTATTTCTCCACTCTGATTTCCAGGTAAGGTTAACAACACCAGGAATGATTAGGTGGAGCCAAGGAAGAGGTCTTTGGAATTCACCTGCAGAAGATTCATCTTGGAAAAGAAAGGCCTGTTTCCATAACAGCTTCTGCTTTATAAAAGCCTTTTCAAATGCCTGCCATTTGACTGAGGAAAACCTTGCAACTTCCAGTTTCTTCTTCAGGCTCTGACCTCTCACCTACTTCGAATGATTCACTCCCGCTTTTCATTGCCCAGGAATGTTGGCTTTGGCAAAGAACCGCAAGTCTCTTAAAATAAACACAACTGGGCTTTCATCTCCCAGGGATCGCTGCTGGCTGAACATTTCAAACACTGTACGGCAGGATATGTTAAATTAAAATCATAATCTCCCAAGTGAAATCCGGGGCCTACTTAAGCCACATGAGAATTACTCATGCATTTACTTCCAATGAAGTGTATGAGTAAGACCTCCAACCATTATGTCCCACAGGTAATGGTCTCATCCCTTCTCAATTATCCTAATCCACAGTAAATTAAAGCCATCCAGAAAAATGTTATTTGGGACGGAAGAAGTCCATGTCAATACCCCTATAATTTACAGCTCCTGGAGAGGTGGCTTTGAAATACCTTGTCAGTTCTTTTAAGTACATTTCAAATTTTAACTTACATCTCGCTAAATCAATACACTCAATCCATGTGGATTAACAATATCTTCAGCATTATGTTAAGTGTTTGGAGTAGTTCAAAGAAATATATGACATTGAGCCTTCAGAAGCTCAAAGTCTTCTGGTCGCTCAATATGATTAAAATAGTAAAAGAGGCTAGATACAGATAGTGGGGAAGTAGAGGGAGCAAAGGCCTGTCTCCAAGTGAGGTCTAGGGGCCTGACTTTCCTCAGCTGAGTGATTGACTTATACAATATCTCATTTCCTCAACTACAAATGAAAGATTTTATACTAACCTTCTTAATAAAAGGTTACTAATCCTACATAATAAAAGGGTAATATGCAAATTGACCGAACAGTGGAATGACTGGTCGCTATGACCAGCACTGACCACCAGGGATACATGCCCAATGCAGGAGCTGCCCTCTGGTGGTTAGTGCGATCACACAGGGGGAGCAGCGCTCAGCCACAAGCAGGCTGATGGTTGGTGAGCGCAGTGGTGGCGGCGGCGGCAGGAGCCTCTCCCTCCTCCACAGCAGCACTAAGGATGTTTGACATCCCTAGAGGGTTCCCAGAGTATTCAAGGGCACTGGCCAGGCTGAGGGGACAAATTTCGTGCATCGGGCCTCTAGTGATTAAATAAGATAAAGGAGCTAAAAGAGCAATATACAATGTCACCTATAAGGGACTGTGATACAAAAGGGGGAAAACTTAAGAAATAAGCCCAAAAAGACTGTTCGTCTTCTGGGGTTGCCTTTAAAAGGTAGTGAACAGATAAGCTACCAGGATGTAAACTTTTTAAGGACCAAGGCCATTTCTTTTTTGTTTTAAATATAGCTCATACCTAGGCACTGGGGCTCAGTGGTTGAGCATGAACCTATAAACCAGCAGGTCCCAGGTTCAATTCCAGTCAAGGGCACATGCCTGGGTTGTGGGCTTGATCCCCAGTGGGGAGCACGCAGGAGGCAGCCAGTCAATTATTCTCTCTCATCATTGATGTTCCTATCTCTCTCTCTTCCTCTCCTTTTCTCTCTGAAATCAATAAGAATATATATTTTAAAAAATAAAATAAATATAGCTCACACCAGGGATAGAGCCCACAATCTGGACGTGTGCCCTTGACCTGAATTGAACCCGGGATCCTTCAGTTTGCAGGCCCACACCCTACCCACTGAACCAAACCAGCTAGGGTGAGATTCATTATCTTAAGAAAGCAGCAATAACAACAACATCAAAAATGCTCACAGGGTGAAAACTGCTCTTTTTCCTTCTTCTAAATGGAATGTGCTCCTATTTCCTCTGGGCCATTATAAAGGGAAACAGACACACACTATTAGGAAATGACAGGCTTTAGAGAAACAGGAAACATAAAATACCTTAGAACTGAATGATTTTCCTATAAGGAAGCATTGCCTTCCCAAAGGAAACGCCAAGCAGCAGGACCTGTCCCCAGGGACCGGAAAGCTAAAAGGCAGGTCCCCTTGGGGTGACCTTGTGCTATGATCGCCTTGCCAAGTGGAAGAGCTCACAGCACAGGCAAATGTTTGTGAGGCACATTGTGGTAAGAACAGAAGTTCAGAGAATCCTGTTGATTTCCCCCACTTCCCTACTTATGCACATCTTGCACCTGCCTCGGTACATATGGGGTTTATATTGCTCTTGTTTATGGGGTTTGGACACTTATGCCCCTGTATGTGTTTTTTCCCATTTCTGTAAGATCGGTGTTTTTGTTCTCCTTCCTCTAAATTTCCACTGTACTGTTCTACTCCTAATACTAGTCACAAATGTACTGTAAGACCTATAGTGTCTTGTGACCTAAATGTACTGAATCATCATATCAGTCAGAATCCCAGGAGGAAACAGAATCCAACCCATAAGAAACAAATAAAGAGACTTTAATGAAGGGACTATCTACTGGGTTATGAAGGCAAATAAGGGGTGTTGAGGCACCCAGAGATTAGCGTGGCAAGGAACCCTTACCTGAGGAGAACATGGGAAATATATAGAACCCTGTGGGAGCTGGCATATGAAGGAGAGGGCATCCAGTAGGAGCTGTAGTCCCAGAAGATCTCAGCTACTGTCAGAGAAGAGAGGGAGCAAAAGGAATACTTCTACTTGTTCTCCTTGTGTTTTCCTATCTCCTGTCTGCTCCTCTCACTCACCTAACCCAACCAGAATGTGGGGTAAGGGAGGCTAACCATGCAAGGCAGAGAAGGGTAGAGAATGGAATGAGGTAGGAAAGAGGGGTGGTAACAGATAATAACCCTTACACAAGTAAAGACTTCAGGGATTTCCATGTCCACCACAATGTTTGAATGTATTAGGGCTTAAGATGTATTTGAGAACAGTCATTTTTAAAAAAGCAAGAGGCCAAAGCCGGTTTGGCTCAGTGGTAGAGCGTAGGTCTGCGGACTGAAAGGTCCCGGGTTCGATTCCGGTCAAGGGCATGTACATTGGTTGTGGGCACATCCCCGGTAGGGGGTGTGCAAGAGGCAGCTGGTCAATGTTTCTCTCTCATCAACGTTTCTAGCTTTCTATCTCTCTCCCTTCCTCTCTGTAAAATATCAATAAAATATATAATAAATAAATAAATAAAAATTTTTAAAAAGCAAGAGAAGAGAAAAAATACATGGAATACTGGCATCTGTGTGCTCTTTGTTATTGCTTTTCATCTTCTGTGCCAGTCTTTGTTTTTCTAACTCTTCTCATCTAGAACTGTTATTTGATATTTGTACTAATCCCATCCTCCCTCTCTCACAGAGAAATAGCCAAGGACAGGTTGGCTAACTTTTTAGACCTCGGTTTTGTCTCTAAAAGTGCTGGGCATGGACCAGATGCCCTCTGTTTTCTTCCAAATGTAAAATAAAGCAAAAAATTAAGATCAACCAGTCCTTGCTGCTAACATTGTTAAAGGAAGACAAAGAAGAAAATGGAGATGGGGAGATAAAAATTAATGTTGAAAGGGACACAAGAGTAAACAGAGATAGCTAAAGTGATTTGGGGAATTGTGGATTTTTATGGAGCTTTTAAATCTCTGATAACACTCAGTGAAACTGGTCTGGATGTGTATGTGTCAGGGGAGGGAGTGCTCAAAAGCAAATTCAAGCCATTAAATTTCAACTCTACTTTTCCCAGGAGTACAGAATTTCTCCTGAAGCTGTGAAACCCTCAAAATTGCATGAGATCAGCTATAGTTTGCTGAAGATTTTCTATTCATTGCCGATCCGCCATTGGCCAAAAGAGTAAGACAGCCTTTGCATTTCAGAGAACCTGAATATCTGTTTCTTTTACAACTAATTAAGGGAGAGGGAGGCAGTGCAGCAATTCTTCTCTAGTACTCAAACATAGAACTGGGGGAAAGGATATTTAATCCCAATTATCTTCAATTTCTTTAAATCACAGTCTTCTCAGAGAGTCCCTGTGGTTTCCTGCTTCAACAGAGCTTGGAATAAACCCGGAGCCTGACCATCCCAGCCCACTGTCCAGGGCAGCCTTCCACCACTCCTTAGCTGCCCACCATGGCAATGACCGGGTCCATCTTGCAGGTGGGCCAGAACTACCACCAGACTCAGAGGCTGCCATCAACCGCCAGATCCACCTGGAACGCTATGCTTCCTACGTCTACCTGCTGCCCATGTCTTTCTACTTTGACTGTGATGATGTGGCTTTGAAGAACTTTGCCAAATATTTTCTTCACCAATATCATGAGGAAAGGAAACATGTTGAGAAACTGATGAAGCTGCCGAACCAGTGAGGTGGCGGAATCTTCCTTCAGGATATCAAGAAACCGGGCCATGGCCGACTGGGAGAATGGGCTGAAGGCAATGGGATATGTGTTATACTTGGGAAAAATGTGAGTCGGTCACTACTGGATTTGCACAAACTGGCTGCTGACAAAAATGACCCTCATTTGTGTGACTTCATTGGGACTCACTACCTGAATGAGCAGGTGAAATCCATCAAAGAATTGGGTGACCATGTAACCAACTTGCATGAGCCTCTGAAACTGGCATGGCAGAGTATCTCTTTGAGAAGCACACCCTGGGAGACAGCGATGAGAGCTAAGCCTTACACTGGCTTCCCATAGCCATGGAGGTGACTTCCCTGGCCACCAAAACAGTAGGTGCATATGGGAGTCACCCCAATAAGTGTATTTGAAAAATTAATTAATTAATCCCAAAGAAGGTAAATAAAAAGACAACAATGCTCAGTTAGGAGGCAGTAAATAGACTGCAAGATGGTAGATTAAAAGATATACCATACTAACACTAATAAAAAGAAAGCTGGAGTGACTACATTAATATTAGACAAAGTAGATTTCCAAACAAAACAAACATATTACCAGGGATAAAGAAGGCCATTTCATAATGATTAAGAAATCAATTAATCAAGAGAACTTGACAACTTAAAAAATGTACGCACCTAAGAACACACTTCAAAACTAATAGTATTGCAAAAAGGAAAAGGCATATCGACAATCATAGTTCGAAGTTTTAAAACCACCCCTCTCAAATAATTGATAGAATAAGTAGGTAGGAAATCAACAAGAATATAGATTTAAACATTTTCAGCCATCTTGACCTAATTGACCTAATTGAGAACGTTCCACTTAGCAATAGAAAAATATACATTCTTTTCAGGCACACATGGAATATTTACCAAGATAGACCATATTCTGAGCCACAAAACAATCCTCAACAAACTTTAAAGGATTCAAGTCATAAAAAGTATGTCCTCTGGCCCTAGCCATTTGGTCTCAGTGGATAGAGCAAGCATTGGCCTGCAGACTGAGAGTCTAAGGTTTGATTTCTGTCAAAGGCACATGCCCAGGTTGTAGGCTTCATCCCAAGTGGGGGATGTGCAGGAGGTAGCTAATCAATGATTCTCTCTCATCATTGATGTTTCTATATCTCCCTCCCTCTCTCTTCCTCTCTGAAATCAATTTTTTTTAAAAAAATTTAAGTATGTCTTCTAACCACAGTGGAATTTCCTTTAAAATCAGTAATGAAAAGCTCTCTGGAAAATCCCTAAAATTTTGGAAACTGAATAACACACATCTGGATAACCCATGTTATCCAGGGTCAAAGAAGAAATTAAAAGAGAAAGTAAAAAGTATTTCGAACTGGATAAAAATAAAAGAACATCAACAATTTGTGAGATGTCAATTCAGCAGTAATTAGAGGGAAGTTTATAGCACTGAATACCAATATTAGAAAAGAATATAAGTCTCAAATCAACTACCTTAGTTTTTAACCTTAAAGAATTGGAAAAAATAACAAATTAAACAGAAGAAAGTAAATAATAAATATAAAAGAGGACATCAATGAAATAGGAAAAATAAAAAAATAAAAATAAAAACAATGAAACCAAAGCCTATTCTTGAAATAGGTCAATATAATTGACTAAACTCTACCCAGACTGACCAGGAAAAAAGGGAAGGAAACACAATTACCAATATCCAAAATGAAAGAGAGATATCATGATAGATTCTATAGATATTAAAAGGGTAATAAGAGAATTTATAAATAATTCTATTATATTCAACAACTTGGATGAAATTAAAAAATTAAAAGATATAAAGTATTGAAAACTCATTCAAGAAGAAATAGATAATGTGAAATTCTCTATATCTATAGAAAAGAAATTGGACTGATAGTTAAAAACTTTCTCACGCAGGGAACTCTAGGCCCAGATAGCTTTACTGGTAAAGTCTACCAAATATTAATAAAACATTCTCTAGACCAATAAAAGACTAAAGGAGTACATTACTACCAAACCAGCATTGCAGGAAATGTTAAGGGGAGTGCTTTAAAAAGAAGTAGGCGGCCTACAAGAGGCAGCTGATTGATGTTTATATATCTCTCTGTTTCTCCCTTCCTCTCTGAAATCAATAAAAAAGTATTTTTAAAAAAGAGAGCATATAAAACCCAACATCAAAAAAACAATCTTCGTGTGTTTCTGGGCAAAGGATGTGAATACATACTTCTTCAAAGAGGACATGCAGATGGCCAATAAATATGAAAAGATGCTCACTGCCACTAATCATCAGAGAGATGGAAATTAAAAGCACAATGAGATACCAGCTCACACCTGCCAGAATAGCTATAATCAATAAATCAACAAACAACAACTGCTGGCGAGGATGTGGAGAAAGGCGAGGATGCGGAGAAAAAGGAGCCCTCATGCACTGCTGGTGGGAATGCAGCCGCTGTGGAGAACAGTATGGAGTTTCCTCAGAAATTAAAAATGGAACTGCCTTATCACCCAGCTATGCCACTTCTGGGAATTTATCCAAAGAAACCTGAAACAATAATTGGAAAGAATATATTCACCCTTATTCTCATTGCAGCCTTATTTACAATAGCCAAGATTTTGAAGCAGCCAACGTACTTTTCACTAGATGAGTGGCTAAAAAAAGCTGTTTAAAAAAAAAAGTAGTATCTCTTACCCTTTGAAACAACATGGAGGGACCTGGAAAGCATTATGCTAAGTGAAAGAAGCCCGTCACAGAAAGTCAAGTATCACATGATCTCACGTACATGTGAAGAGGGTGGTAAAAGATTAACCAAAGAATGTATACGCATATATGCATCGCCTATTGACGCAGACAATAGTTCGGTGAAGGCCTGGTACTTCAACCTATGGTAGATGAGTGACCTTCTAAGGATCTTTGGAACTCCTTGCCTGTATGCAGTCAGTACCTGGATCAGGGTGAGCAAGAGGTTGTGTCCCCACTGAAACACAGCTGCCACCAGATGTACCATGACACTGTCAGACTGAGGTAGGGACAGCCCCCACCCCCTGATTACCAAGAGATGCTGTAGGGGACACACAGCCAACCCTGCTCTCCCCACACTCACCCCCAGGCCCTTGCCAGGGACAGAGGGAAGACTGAGGTGGTGAATGGGTGGCCAAGTGTGGTTTGGGGTTCCAGGGGCAGGAGAACAGACAGATGAGACCCCGACCCAAGTAGATGGAAGAGGGGGAACTTCCCTGAGCTGAGGATCCAAGCTCCTTGCACATGCCCCATTGTCCCTTCACATATCGTTTATAAAACACAAACTAAAAAATAAAATCATTACAAATTTGCAGACAGTGGCCACATAACGTTGGACCCCGTGCATGGGGCCCTTCTGAGCATGGGCCCTGTGCCACTGCATTGGTCACATGCCCATGGAGCCAGCCCTGTCAGCCAACCCTGAAATGGTAGAGTGAAGACAGACCAGCTCAATGGCATACTATCCAGCCCCCGCACTTCCTTAGGAATGGAGAGGGTTCCCTCAACCTTCAGAATCTGAACCTTGATTATTTCTCCAATCTTAACTCTACATGGTATCCCTGCAACAGCTAATAAGTTATAGCCAAACTGAACTACTGACAGCTGCTTAGAGCACAAGGTTCTCTCTCAAAAGCCCTTTGCTCTGTTTGTCTGGGATGCTTCCACCTTTGACCAACATGTACCGCACCCCTCCAACCCGCACCCCACCCCCATGCCACTTCTTTTCCCTCACTAACTTCATCTAGGTGAATACTCTAGATCTCTCGGGCTTTCTTTGGTGTTCCATGCCATACTGCATTGTTGCTGACTATGGAAATTAAGTGTAACCACTACCAGCCTGTTCTCACAATCCTATATAATACAGATATAATATGCAAATAGCCGTTATGCTGTGAAGTGTAACAACCGGACCACGGATCAGCAGGAGGGTGGGGCAGTGAGCTACAAGCAGGTGGCAGAGAGCTACAGGAGGGGGCAGGGCAGCAAGCTTTGAGGGGGGCAGGGGGAGCTACAGGAGGGTGGGGTAGCAGGCAGAGAGCTACTGGCAAGCTACTGGTGCACAGATTCGTGTGCAGGGCTACTAGTAGCTTATAAACTCCAAGAAGACAGAGATGGAATCTTGTTCACTACTATATCTGTTTTTTATGTTTTTGTTTTTGGGGTTTTTGGGGTTGTTTTTTTCCAGAGAGAGAAAGGGAGAGGGAGAGAGAGAAACATCAATGATGAGAGAGAATCAGCAATCGGCTTCCTCCTGCATGCCCCACACTGGGCATGTGCCCTGACCGTGAATCAAATCATGACCTCCTGATTCATAGGTTGATGCTCAACCACTGAGCAACACCAGCCGGGCTCGCTACGATATCTTTAGTGCTTGGCAGAGTATTGGCAAGAGTAAGAAACAGTGATACTCATTAAATGGGTGACCGGCTCAAGGTGTAAGACTCGCAGTGTGCTGTTGTGAGAAAACCGTCTGTCCAAGTATCTTCTGACTAAATGCAATCATTTGTTCTCTGTCATACACAACGCCACTTCCTTTTTTGAGATTGTTTATGTACCTGCCAGAAAATGTTAATTGCTTGAAGTTTACAGGAGTGCCTTCTGATGGGTGTTGTGCTATCACCACAGCCTCTTATTTCTTCAGTTGAATTTATATCTTAAAATTTTAAAAGACTATCCTGTCTCACAGCCTTCATTTGCTTCAAAGGTATTATGAGAACTGCATGTGGTGGCGGCCCCAGAACTATGATTCTGAAAGGCCCACGGAGGGTCGGAGCAGGACTCTGCAAACCTGGCTGTGCACGGGTCGAGGTTCTCTGGGCCAGACAGCAGCTGCTTCAAGGCTTCCGGCTTAGAAGCTCTTTAAATATAAAAATAAATAACATGGACGTTAGTTATAGCTGCTCCAGCTGAGCCCTCAGACATAAAAACCTTTCATTTGCTGAGACTCCTAGAGCGTCCACTTGGGATGCCCCTGATTTATTTTTCATTGGCCCCTAAGAAATAGATGAAAACGAGGCGGCTGAGCGGCACAAGGAGGGAAGGGGAGGCGGATGTCTTTGTGCCCCTTCCCCGCAGGGCTGGCGCTGCTTTGTGCTCTGAGGTCAGAATTCAGACCCGCAGCCAGAGCTGAAGCAGGCGGCGGTCCTCTGAGCCTCCCGCGGTCCGGCATTCACACCGACTTGGCTTTGCAGCTAACGGTGAAAAGCTAGGTTAGATTTTTCAAATTGTGCTTGGATGAATTTCCTTGGTGTCTGACGGCTATTCTGAAACTATATTTAGGCCTCTGGTACTCTGGCAACTTTTAAAAAGTAGTTTAAGTGAGTATAACTTCTGAAATAATTCACTTCTTCTCTTTTTAGATAACAATATAATTTTTACCCAACAGCAATGTGTTTCTCTTTTAAAGTAAACATTGCCTATAAAGGAAAGAAAGCCATGATCATGGAATTCCCTGAAGGAATAATACACGTTATAGTTGGCCCGGCTGGTGTGGCTCAATGGCTGAGCACTGACCTTTAAACCAGGAGGTCATGCTCGGGTTGTAGGTTTGATCTGCAGTAGGGGGTGTGCAGGAGGCAGCCGATCAATGATTCTCTCTCAGCATTGATGTTCGTATCTCTCTCTCCCTTCCTCTCTGAAATCAATAAAAATATATTTTTAAAACAAAACAAAACAAAAAACATGTTATAGTTGTTTGACTTGACCCAGAGGAACATAACTACATGGACAGAGAAACATTTTGTAACTTCCATAGATTTTTTTTCCTAATAATTATTTATTATTCATGTTTTTAAATGTCTCTCCTTACCTGTAATACTGTGAGTCACTAGCCGTACACATGTTTCTTTGAGAACGTGAACACCAAGCCAGTAAGAGCACGCACAGCCTCTGCAGCCAGGCTGCCTGGACACAAGTGTGGACTCCATCTGGGTCACTAGCTGGGAGCCTCTGGGTCTCTCTGAGCCTTGGTTTTCTCATCTATAAAAAGGGGATAGTAATAATACCTACCTCACAGGGTTTCTGAGTAGTACTATTACATGAGCCAATGTGTTTATAAAGTACTTTTAGCAGTACCTTACATATATTTAGCACTATAGAAGTATTAGAGAGTAAACTCAATATCTCCTAATATATCACTGGAATGTTAATATTTGATCAAGACTCTTTCTCTACACACACACACACACACACACACACACACACACACACACACACATTAGAGGCCCAGCACACAAAATCATGTGCAGGTAGGGTCCCTTGGCCTTGCCTGCCATCAGGGTCATCTTCTGTTCGCTAGCCAGTCCCCAGTCCTGCCCTGCTGCCATCCCTGGTTTGCCATGGTTCCCTCTCCTTGAATCTGGGCTGGCCTTACAATTTGCTTTGACATGAAACGTGGCAGAAGAGATGCTATGAGCCTTAAGAGGCTTGACAACTTCTCTTGGAACCCTGCCGCCATGTTGTGAGGAAATCCAGACTATCTTGCTGGAGAGAAAGAGACCATATGGCTAGCCCTGGAGGGTGAGACTCCACGTGCAGAGAGTGGCCACGTGGAGAACCCCAGCCAAGCTCTCACTGGAATGTAACAACATGAGTGACACTAACTGATATCATGTGGGATAGTGGTTGTTTAAAGCTACTACATATAGGGTGGTTCATTATGCAGCAATAGATATTTGATTCCATTTTATAGATAGATATGGATTAGCAGTTCTCATGGGGGTGATTCTGTCCCCCTACCAGAGGACTTTGGGCAAGGTCTAAATACATTTTTGTTTGTCACAATTGAGAAGAGGCGCACGTTGCTATTGGCATTTAGTAGACAGAGACGAAGAATGCTGCTGCTAAACAGTCTACAATGCACAGGAAAGTCTAAAACAACAAGGAATTTCCTGGAACAAAATGTCAATAGTGCCAAGATTGAGAAACTCTGATCTGGAGAACTAGAAGATGATATACGATCGATAGATATAGATAGATAGATGATAGATAGATAGATAGATGATAGATAGATACATAGATAGATGATAGATGATATAGATAGATAGATAGATAGATAGATAGATAGATAGATAGATATAGACAGATAGTTATTGAAGTTAATATACAAGCTGGCCTCCTAAGATTCAGTTTTTAAAAGTTAACAAAATAAATGAAAATAGCACTGAAAATTCACATGGCTTCTCACAAGGGAAGCATAATGTCCTGGTTAAAGTAGTTAAATGTGATTAAGAAAGAGTGCCATGCGATCAATGATTCTCTTTCATTATTGATGTTTCTGTCTCTTTCTCCCTCTCCATTCCTCTCTGAAATCAATAAAAATATTTTTAAAAAGACAATGAAATTTAAAAGAAAGAAAGAAAAGAAAGAAAGAAAGAAAGAAAAAAGAAAGAAAGAAAGAAAGAAAGAAAGAAAGAAAGAAAGAAAGAAAGAAAGAAAGAAAGAAAGAAAGAAAGAAAGGGAGGGAGGGAGGGAGGAGGGAAGGAAGGGGGAAAGGAAGGAGGGAGGGAAGGAAGGAAGGAAGGAAGGAAGGAAGGAAGGAAGGAAGGAAGGAAGGAAGGAAGGAAGGCTGCTTTGCCCATCAATACCATTTGTAGGTCTCTGACTCTAAATGGCAGTGCCCACACAGTGGTGGCAATCTATTCTTGCACCCTCAGTCTCCTTGACTTTCCTTAGTCCTGATCACAGCACAGAAGCTCCTCCCACAGGAGGAAAGTGGTATTGGCCAGCCTCCCAGCTGTTTCAGACTCAGCACAGGAGCGCACTCCTGGAGAAGTCATCTGGCCTGGTCCTGAAAGGAACTGTCCCTGAGGGCTTGGCCTCTTTTTAAGAGGACACAGCTTCGGTGAGGAAGCAGATGCTAATGAACCAATGTGGGAGGCAGGCAGGGCACAGGACTGACAAGCCTGTGGTTGAGCATTGGCTTATGAACCAGGAGGTCATGGTTCAATTCTTGATTGGGGCGCATGCCCTGGTTGTGGGCTCCATTCCCAGTATGGGGTGTGCAGGAGGCAGCAGATCAGTGATCCTCTCTCATCATTGATGTTTCTCTCTCTCTCTCTATTCCTCCCTGAAATCAATACAAATACATTTTTTAAAAAGACTGAGGAGTGTAAAGTCAGCTTCCTGACTATTTCCAGGGCTGGCCAGTGAACAAGTGTCTGCTTATGGATAAGGCTCGAGATCTAACAAAGAATTGCAGGGAAGGAGATGGAGGGACCTTGTTCCTCACGCAAACTTTCCTGCTCCCTCCCAGGAGTCTCCAGGACTAGGTCAGCAGGAGTAAAAGTTGGCTTTGCCAACTTAAATGAGAGCTCATGACATTGCTCTCCTGCGCTTGCCTCTCACTGGCTTAATTAAAAGAAACTCCACAAATACCTCTTCCAATGGATTTAGTTCTGCATGTGTGATGAGAAGACATTTGCTTCTTCCACTAGAGAAAAAATATATTTAAGCTACGATAGAGCACACTACAGTACAAATAATAGCTTTTCTCAGTTCTAAGTAAAATCAACATTTCATAAAGAGGTCCACATTTGTCCTGAACTTTATATACCCACTGTCATATCACTGCATTCTCCACCCTACCCTCAGGATCAAATTATTCCTATTTAATGGGGCCTTAGACGCATTAAATGAGTTTCCTAGATTCATATTAGTGTTTTATGTAAACATCTGCTAGATTTGTGGGCAAATAAAAATCACTGGAATCTCCTATGTACTTTTCTCTCTTTTATTTATGCTATTCCTTCTAACCTGGGAGGTCCTTGTTGCTTGCATGTGCCAGATGCCGGGTGACCACAAAAGATTACAAGTTGCTTCAGCATTGTCATTATAGCGCACAACTGACCCTTTCAAAATAGCTCTCTGTCACCAAGAATGCTCTTACATCTGATACTGGATAAGTTGTTTACATACTCTTTTCCAGAGTCAATGCCAGTCCAACTCCGCTTGTGCCACATTTTACAGCCAGCACGTGGCAGCCTGGAGTTCAAAGACTGTCGCTCTAGTGCAGCAGTGGGCAAACTATGGCCCGCGGGCCAGATCCAGCCCATTCGGCTGTTCTGTCCGGCCCGCGGAGCCGAAAGAGTGGAGGGTTCTCTTGCTCTCCCCTCCGCTCCTTCACCAGCAGCCCAAGATGAGAGTGCCAGCATGGTCAGGTTGCTTTTGTTCCGGCCCTCCGGTCCAGTTTAAGAACCCATGGTGGCCCTCGAGTCAAAAAGTTTGCCCACCCCTGCTCTAGTGGGTCTGTCCTAGAATCAGGCTCTTCTTCATCACTGCTCAGACCAAGACAAGCTGCACAGGTTGTTCCATCACAGCACCGGGGTCTGCTCCCACACTAGGGATTATCCAGGGGTACCCTTACCGCATGAGTAGTTCCTTCGGCAAGGAAACATTGGTTCCTTACAGTTGTCAAAGAGAAAGATAATGAGGCATAAGCTTATATCTTCTAAGTTAGGACTAAGGTGATGAGTTTTTATATGCCCATGTTTATCCAAATAATTTAACAGATATGCAATAGTAGAACATTCTATTCCAGCAAGATTTAAGTAATTAGCTAATGTCCTAGAAATAATTTTTTGGCTACTCTTTAAGAAAAGAACTGACTGTTAATTATCTCCTGACCTCTAACCACTGAACCATTTGTTCAAGGTTGTCAGCTGAAAGAATGTAGAAAATGTTCCATTTGGAGAGATCAAGGTTAAAACATAATTCAGCATCAGATTTGCTCAGCTTTAGTGTAGAATTATCTGTTCCCACTTCTTAACTCTTGCCAGAGAAGCAAAAAAAAAAAAAGTGATATTCTGTTTCATTTTAGTTATATACAGAGGAAGGGTGAGTTAAGAATATATCTGGCACCAAATAGCGAATCAGCCCGAACAATGCCTAGCACATAGTAGGTGCTTATTGGGTATTTGATATTGAAACCATCTACTTAGTGACAGCAAATTTAGCAGCAGACATGGCATCAGGATGCTGAACCCCAGAGTGTGCCTTCTGCTTTAGGCACTCTGTTCTCACACATTGGTTTATTTTTGCAGGCACGCATTTAAATAAATGTTTTCATCTATCATTTTAACATCCAGCCAACTGTGCATAATATTTAATGACATCCTATTAACAAAGGAACACTTTTAGAAGAATCACAGGGAAGTAACAACTGCTGCTTTTCTCCCCGGCACCTGCTAGAAGGTTTCTTGATGGGGCGAATTAGACAACACTGCTTGCTCACTTCCAGTGACCACAGACTGAGTATCAGGAGGCAAGCATCTTTTGCTATAGCTTGACCCTCAGAAGGACAGGGCTGTTTTTAGGTATGGTGAAAACAAGGCATCAATAACACCACCTTTACCTCTGATTGGCAGCTCATGGCCTGAAGACTCCCTATCAGGATCTTTTCCTTAAGTTAAGCCCTTCTCTCTCCTCTCTCTTACTCTCTCTCCCCTCTAGAACCCAAGCATACAGCAGACAGCAAAGTACAAAAGAGGACAGGACAAAATTGACCAAATATAGAAAGGTTTGCTCACAGAATTGACTTGCTTTTGTGTGGGTATGTAGTGGCCTTGATGGTAGTTAAAGCAAGGGTTCACTTTTGGAACTGACAGGGACAGAAATAGAATTTTGGGAACCAGCTAGAATTGTACTAAAATATGAATCATGCTCTGTTAACCGTAATTGTGTTGTTCTGAGGAAAGAAGGCTCATGCTCACCTGGCTGTGAGTTGCAAGCAGGACCTGGGAGCTCACCTGGAAACACAGTCCATCCTCCCCATCCCAGAGCTGTGTATTGTCACGGAAAGATGAACAGCCTTGTTGCAGAAACCAGAGGCTCCAGCCCTTTGCATACTCCCAGCCTTTGCATGCCCCCAGCCTGCATTGCCTATAAAGCGCCCATTTTGTATACCCATTCTCATCCCTTTTGCCTACTTCCCCTTGTAATTTTCGTCCTTCTACCCAATTCAAGCAACTGGTTTATGGAGAGTAGAGAGCAGCTTTTTGTGGATGACCTGTTGCTCTCTCTGCTGCTGGCAGGATTGGAATAAACACTCATAGATAACCCCACCCTATCTCTGAGGAATTGGCTCAAGTTGTGACAGGCAGCCCGGACCCCTTGATTGTTCAGTTTCAAAACGTGTAGACTCACCTGGTGGAACATTTGACTCCAGCTTTAGTTGTTTCCGTAGAGTCAGGGTCTGTTCCAATCTTCACACTATCAAAGGGACTGGTGGGGATGGTGTGAGTGTGGACATGTGGATGCTAAGGATCTCTGTGCATCTCTGGTGGAGCCCACTAAGAATGAGGTTATCAACCTCAGCTGGTGTTCTATGTCACTGGCACATCGGGGAAAGCTCCCTCAGAGTACATTCCAGTAGGTAGAAAAACAGTTACCAAGTTTACAAGTTGGAAGGGAGGACTACCTTACAACCCCATTTGGTGAAAATGCTTTCAGGAACTTCAAACATCAACTTACGAGGTTCACTCACTTTAGACCAACACACGATTGACAATGAGAACAATCTTTCCAGGTCCTTGCTCAGTCATAAGGAGAGTAGTTTCTCATAGATTTAGAGACATAATCCCCCCTACAAGGTTTGAAGCAAACCACAAACTGTCAATCTTTGCAATTCTCAAATCCTCCATGTTAGTTTAGCACTCAAGGGAGTCAGTTGGCTGCAGAGAGAGAAAATGAGAGCCTTGCTGGGGGTTGGGGGAAGCCCCAAATGACAATAGAGCTTTCCAGAATGAGAAACCATCATTGAAACATGGGTTTAAAGCTCAATCCAGGCCTCTGCTGATGTGGGAATGCAGAAACAAAATCCAGAATTCCTGACATGGCAACTACTTTTGTTCCCAAACCAATAGTCAGTGCGGTCCAGTTGTGTGGGAGAGTTATCCTGGGCATCACTGGAAAAGGAAAAATCTACAAACATTTTGCTGGGCTTAAAAGACGGGGTTTTGGCAATGGAAGGTTTGGTTCCAGCAAGAAAAAAATACTAGTAAATTGATCATTTCTCGGTCATCTCACAGGAATTCTGAGAATTCTTGGCGTCCTGTTTGGTATTGGGAGGTTTAAAAAAAAAAGCCAAAACCTTCCCCCACCTGAATCTGGTGATTGATAGAGGACTAGTTGGTGCCAGATGACACAGAAGCTCTCATCTTTGTCTTTAAAAATATGCTTCTTTCACTGAGATAAGATTCAATATGTGCAGTTAGTAACTTATCCTTCTTTTAGAGATTTTGGTAATGGCTGTTACCTCACTGATAATAACTACGTAGAGTAGTATTTTTCTAAAGATACTTTAAGTAAAAAGTGTTCAGTATCAAGTAAGTTTGTGAAATGCATCATTCACCTTTAACATTTTTAAAAATATGTTTCTATTGATTTTATAGAGGTAGGAAGAGCGAGAGAGAGGGAGAGAAAGAGAGAGAGAGAGAGAGACAGACATCAATGATGAGAGAGGATCATGGATCGGCTGCCTCCAGCATGCCCCACACTGGGGATCAAGCCCACAACCTGGGCCTGTGCCCTGACCGGGAATCAAACTATGACCTCCTGGTTCATAGGTTGGTGCTCAAACATCAATCCACGCCAGCCAGGCTACATTTTAGATTTTTCAATTACATTTTACTTTCTTTTTTTACAGTTTACTTTCAATATTATTTTGTATTAGTGACAGGTATACAGCATAGTGGTTAGACAGCCATATACTTTCCAAAGTGTTCCCCAAGATAGTTCCAGTACCCACCTGGCACCTACATAGTTATCGACTATATTCTCGCTGCTGTGATTTACATCCTTGTAACTATTTTGTAACTGCCAATTTGTACCCTAATTCCTCCACCTCTTTCACCTGGTCCCCACCCACTTCTCTGCTGGTAACCACCAGTCTACTTATTGTGTCTATGAGACTGTTTCAATTTTGTTTGTATTTTATTTTGTTCTCTAAATTCCGTACATAAAGAATTCATATGTTATTTGTCTGTCTGATATCATTTACATTTTAAATGGCAAATTAAAAGCTGGGAGATGGGCATCATTAAGAATCATGCGTGATGGGCAAAGGACCTAAACAGACACTTTTCAAAAGAGGACATACAGAAGGCTGAGAGATATATGAAAACACACTCAAAGTCACTAATCACCGAGAGATACAAATCAAAATGACAATGAGGTACCATCTCACACCTGTCAGGATACATAGTAGCATAACCAAGGGACACAGACACTGAGGCGGTGGGGGCTTGCCCAGGGTGAGGATGGCTGGGACGAAGGGGTGTCAATCTGGGAAAAGGGAAACATATGTACTAGTAAAATTTTAGACAATAATAATAATTAAAAAAAGAATCCTGTGTGAATTTAACTTGGCTTGTCAATAACTAATTTGATCACACAACCCTGTCAAGGTATACTTTTCAAAAAGGTAAATATGACTATCACACAAACATAGTGACCCTATATCAAAAATTTATTTAACCCAAAGAGGTATTTAATTTGTTAATGAGAGTATGTATCAGTGAGATGGGAAACCTGGTTCAAAAAAGATCTGAGAAGTCACTGAAAGAAAGAATGCTGAAATAAGTCCAGCCAGTGTTTCTCAATGGTTGAGCGTCAACCTATGAACCAGGAGGTCACAGTTCGGTTCCCGATCAGGGCACATGCATGGGTTTTGGGTTCAATCCCCAGTAGGGGGTGTGCAGGAGGCAGAGGATCCATGATTCTCATCATTGATGTTTCCATCTCTCTCTTCCTCTCCCTTCCTCTCTGAAATCAATAAAAATATATTTTAAAACAATAATGCTGAAATATAATAACTAAATCTCTGAAATATAAAATGGGTGAATGTCCTACAGTGCCATAAAACTAACTGTCGGGGTTATCTTTTTCATCGTTCAGAAATTATTGGCCCATCTACTGGGGAAAAAATCACTGGCAACTTTTACAACTTAACGTGTAACTTTACACTATACATGCCTAGACAAGAGTAAATAGTAAGCCTAACAATAGTGTGTTTCTCTAGAGCAAAGGTTGTCAAAGTGTGCCCCCCAGACCAGCAGCACCAGCTGGGATCTTGTTGGAAGTGCAAGTTCTTAGGCTCCACTCAAGAACTACTGAATCGGAAACTCTGGGATAGGACTCAGCACTCTGTGCTTCAACAAGCCCTCCAGGGGAGTCCGATACATATGAAAGTTTGAGAATCACTGACAGAGGGCTGATCTTCAGGCATTCAGAGCATAGTGACAATACACCAGTATGACTTTGCAAAGACAGGCAGTCATCCTCGTGTTTATTTCTAAGTTTTGGATACATTTTCTTAACTTACTTAAAGTATCGCACTTTGGAAATGTGAGTGTACAATGACTAAAAGCCATCCAGAGGTTTAGAAAGCTGTTGTTATTTTCTATTCCATCCTACTTCGAGTAACAGTTAAAATCGTAACTTCTCCAAAAAACATTCTAATCTTTTTAATCCTTTCTAATCTCTCTTCTCCTTGACCTTCTATAAGCTCTCAATTTGCACAGTTTAACCATTAGTTTAACACAGGGCTAATAGTTTTATGTGTGTTTTACCCTCACATTGAAAACTGAATGAAAGCAGCATCTTTTTGTGTGTCCTATTTTTTATTTTTTTTAAATCTCTGCTATGTGTCTGGACCAGAAGCATATGTTTGAAATCACTATATCATTCTAACCAGCAATGGCTTTATTTCTTTATTCCTTAATTTTAACTTCTATATAATAACCTACAAAATAGTCTAGTTCAGTGCTTCTCAAACTACCTGTGGTAAAGGATAGGTGTGAGTATTTTTTTTCCCAATAGATGGCAGACCAATACTTTGTCAAAGTCAATACTATGCAGCAATAAAAATGAAGGCTCTCTTACCCTTTGAGACAGCATGGAGGGACCTGAAGAGTATCATGCTAAGTCAGTCAGAGAAAGACAAGTATCACATGATCTCATGTGTGAAATCTAAGAAACAAAATAAACTGATGAATGGAGTAGATCTAGAGACATAGAAACATGGAACACAGTGAGGAATCTCAGAGGGAAGATGAGGATGGGTGGATAGGTGGGTGGGAAGAGATCAACCAAAGAACTTGTATGCATATATGCATAACCAATGGACACAGACAACTGAGTGGTGAAGGCCTGGGGGGACGGTGGGGCTAGAAGGGGGTCAGTGGGGAGAAAAAACGGAACATATGTAATACTTTCAGCAATAAAGACTTTTTAAGCCATTAAAAAGTGACATTACATAATGTAAAAGGTTCAATTCACTAAGAAGACATAATTCTAAATGTGCATGTACCAAAATCTGAAACAACTCAAAGGAGAAAGGGTACATTCATAGCACAGATGGAAAATATTTAACACTCTTGTCTTAGTACTTGACAGAATAAGCATACAGAAATTCAGCAAGGATATTAAAAACCTGAAAAAAATTATCAATCACCCGGACCTAATGGACATTTATTTAAAGAAAATATCAGCCGAAACCAGTTTTGCTCAGTGGATAGAGCGTTGGTCTGCGGACTGAAAGGTCCCAGGTTCGATTCTGGTCAAGGGCATGTACGTTGGTTGTGGGCATGTCCCCAGCAGGGGGTGTGCAGGAGGCAGCTGGTCGATGTTTCTCTCTCATCGATGTTTCTAGCTCTTATCCTTCTCCCTTCTTCTCTGTAAAAAATCAATAAAATATATTTTAATAAAAGAAAAAGAAAATATCATTTAGCAAATTTTTAAAAATATATTTTTTATTGATTTTAGAGAAGAAGGGAGAGGGAGAGAGATAAAAACATCAATGGTGAGAATCATTGATCCATGCCCCCTACAGGGGATTGAGCCCACAACCCAGGCATGTGCCCTTGACTGGAATCGAACCTGGGACCCTTCAGTCTGCATGTTGACGCTCTATCCACTGAGCCAAACCATCCAGGGCAAAATTCTCTTTTTTCCCCCAAGTACATATACAATATTCACTAATACAGGCTATATACTGGGTAATAAAATAAAACATAAATTTGAAGAAAAAAAAAGCAAATGTGAACTAATTGAAATTATACAAAGTATGTTCTCTAACACAATGGAGTTAGCCTATACATTAATTATAGAAAGGCATTTTGAAAATCCCCAAACTCTTAGAAACTAAACAACACACTTCTAAATAATCCACGGGTCAAAAAAAAAGTCCTAAGGGAGGTAAGAAACCATTTAGAAGTGAATGAAAAATGAAACTACAATGTAACAAAATTTGTGAGATGCAGTTAAAACAGTTAACACACAAATTAAAACAAAATAATTGCCAGATTGGATTTTAAAAAGACCTGCCTATATTCTGTACACCATCTATAATAATAAAAGTGTAATATGCTCATTAGACCAGACAGCTGAATGACCTTCCAGACGTCCTTCCAGACAAAGCTGCAGTGGTAGGGGCTGATGCAGAGATAGTTAGGGGTAATCAGGCAGGCAGGCAGGCCAGTAGTTAGGAGCCAGTGGTCCCAGATTGCAAGATGGATGTCCAACTGCCAGGACCAGTCCTAAACCAGCAGTCAGACATTCCCTGAGGGATCCTGGATTATAAGAGAGTGAAGGCCGGGCTGAGGGACAACCCCCTCCTTGTGCACTAATTTCGTGCACCAGGCTTCTAGTAATCTATAATTAGGGAGAAATGTGTAGCATTAAATGCTTACATTAATAAATAAGAGGGATCTCAAATCAATCATCTAAACTTCAACCTTAAGAAACTGAAAATAGAAAAGCAAAAATACGTTCAATGGCTCTTCTTCACATTTGCTTTGGCATAACCTGTGAACTTGTCTGTAGTAGAAAAGCTTTCCAAGGTCACTCATTTCATTTCAATATGTAGTTTCTACTTTGCAACAAAATATACCCTATCAGTCAAATCCACATAACCAGTCTCCTGTAAACTTTGATACACTGGTATTGAACCAACAAATGGTAAATGGGCCTCTGATATCCTGTCTGCATTTTGGAATCCCACTTTCCTTTTTAAAAAATATATATTGATTGATTTCAGAGAGGAAGGGAGAGGAGAGAGAGATGGAAACATCCATGAGAGAGAATCATTGGTTGGCTGCCTCCTGCACACCCACATTGGGGATAGATTGAACTGTGACTTCCTGGTTCACAGGTCGATGCTCAACCACTGAGCCATGGCGGCTGGGCAGAACCCCACTTTTCTGTCAGGAAACCATGAACATTGAGGAAGACACTCAACAGCCTTCTATGCAGATGGACCAAATGAGGTTATCAGTGTCAGCCTGAATATTAACTGCTCATAAAGCTTCACTTCTTTATTTTTTAAGGGAAAACCCCTAATATTTTATTTCCATACCCCAGTGGATCATCTCATGTACCCCAACTCAGAAACATCTAGGCTAGAGAATAAAGTGGCCAAAGGACAATAGTTAAGAAGCAGTTTCATCTCTGAGATGCTCTGGTGGAATTACTCACAATTGACAGAATACACAGTGCCTAAAGTGAAACTCTGTAAAGCAATGGTTGGTTCTCAACCTTCCTAATGCCCAACCCTTTAATACAGTTCCTCATGCTGTGGTGACCCCCAGCCATAACATTAGTTTCGTTGCTACTTCATAACTGTACTTTTGCTACTGTTATGAATCATAATGTAAACATCTATGTTTTCCCATGGTCTTAGGCAACCCACTGGTTGAGAACCGGTGCTGTAGAGCCTAAGACAGTGTAAAGGGTAGCTGTTTCTTTGGAGAACCCATCGTATTTTATTAAATTGTCAACCAGTAGGTTCCTCTCTCTCCTTGTGTGTTGTGTTGTGACTATCTTCTAAATACCACATTCCTCTGTCAGCCTGATATTTCCAGCCAGCTGGCCACACTCCACTGCCATCCATTATGCTGCGCTGTTTTACAAGAAATGTGACCGCTCTGGCACAGGACATGTTGATCCCAGGGAAACTGTATTTCACTTTTACTGTGAGGGTTTTTAAATATATTTATCCTAGACGCTGCACATGTAACCTTGAAACAAGTGACCTTATCCAAACAGTTAATAGATTTATACGCGTGGCTCTATTCTCTCAAGATGACTTAATTCCAAATATGTTTTAAAATAAAGTTTAAAATCCCATCTTTGTTGCCTCAAAAGCCTGCAGGGAAGTTGGCTCATGATGTTTTCATGTCCAGAATCATCATCTGTTGCTTAAAAACTTCTATGTGCTTAGGGATGACTTAAGATCATCGGTAGGAAATATACTCAGAAATGAATCTGAGTGGCCATTTTTACACAAAGTATCTTAGTG
The DNA here is from genome assembly GCA_963924515.1 of Vespertilio murinus. Taxonomy (NCBI): domain Eukaryota; kingdom Metazoa; phylum Chordata; class Mammalia; order Chiroptera; family Vespertilionidae; genus Vespertilio; species Vespertilio murinus. Next base: position 102,839,566 of record OZ004710.1, read on the forward strand.
AGGAAGACTTTCAGAGAAAGTAACTTCATTTTCTTTTGACAACAGTAGGAACTCAAGCCTAAAATTTAAGCAGAACCCATCACTCTCAGGGTCAATTTGAGTCAGTATTCAGAGTGACAGTGACCCTATTAGAGCCTGGATTTTCCTTCTAAATCCCAAATATACACCAAGTGGCCAGATTATTATTATCTCTGAACACATAATAACCTGTCCACTAAGAGTGTGTGTGTGTGTGTGTGTGTGTGTGTGTGTGTGTGTGTGTGTGTTGGAGGCCCAGTACATGAATTCATGCATGGGTGGGGTCCAGCCAACCTGGACAGGGGGAGAGGACATGGGCAGTTGGCCTGCCTGCTGATCCTGGTAGAGGGGACAATTTTCATATTAGCCTTTTATTATATAGGATATACACTGAGTGGCCAGATTCACATTCAGAGATCATAATAATCTGGCAACTCAGTATATACCCTGATACAAAATGAATAAGAGTGCAAATACTTAACTATTGAACATATTTACACATACTGAGAATATTAGTTATTTATTATTGCATAATAAACCACTACATAAATTTTAGCATGAAACAACACACATTTATTATTTCTTTGTGTGAATTAGGAATCTGAGAATAGCTTAGCTGGCTCATCTGCTTCAGGATGTCCTCTGAGGCTGAAATTTTTATTTTTGTGTGTGTGTTTTTGTTAATCCTCACCCTAGGATATTTTTCCATTGATTTTTTAGAGAGTGGAAGAGAGAGAACCATCAAAGTGAGAAAAAAACACATTGACTGGTTGCCACCTGCCCTTACCCCAACCAGGGCCCAGGCCAGGGAGGAGCCTGCAACCCAGGTACGTGGCGTGGCCTTGACCAGAATCAAAACCAGAACTTGATCTGCAGGCCAACACTCTAGTAGCGGAGGTTATGCTAAATTAGGATGAACCAAACTGGCTAGGGCTATGAGGCTTAAAATCAGCCAGGGCTGGAATCTCATGTGAGGATCAACTAGGGAATGATCCACTTTGAAGCTCAATACTTGCTTGTGCACAGGAGTTGGCTCCTTTTGAGTTGTTAGACTGAGGATCCAAGTTCTTCATTGGTTGTTAGCCAGAAGTTGCCTTCGTTCCTGTCATGTGGGCCTCTTAAACAAGGCAGCTTGCTTCATCACAGCAAACAAAGGAGAGAGTCTGGATGGAAAGACATAGCTGAGCTGTGGCCAACAGACATGAAACAAAACAAAACAAAACAAAACAAAAAACACAAAAAAACCCAGGGACCTCAACCCTACAAACATGAGGAATTTGATTATGCCAACAACCAGTGAACTTGGAAGAGGACCCTGAGCTTTCAATGAGAACCACAGCCCTAGATTTCAGGCTGGTGACACTCTGAGCTAATCTGTGCCTGAACTCCTGATCTACAGAAATTGTATGACAGAAAACTAATATTCCATCCCTGGTGGCCTGAATTGTGTTCTTCCCACTCCAAATATGTTGAATATATTAAAGAACTAACCCCTGGCATCTGTGATTTGGAAATAAGGTCTCTTCAGGTGTACTAAAGTTAAGAAGAGGTTATGCTAAATTAGGGTGAGCTTTAAATCTAATGACTGCTGTCCATGAGCAGAGGGAGATTTGGAGACACACGTACACACAGGGAAGATGGTCAAGTGAAGATGGATCAGAAAGTGGAGTGAGCTAAAACCTTAAGAGCAAGGATGGCCAGCAACCACCAAAACCTTGATGAGACAAAGAAGGATTTTCCCCTAGAGCCTTCAAAGGGGAGCATAGCCCTGCCAATGCCTTGATTTCAGACTTTTTGGCCTCCAGAACCATGAGAAAATAAATTTCTTCTCTTATAAGACACCCCCTACAAAATGCTTATGCCATCGTAGAGACTGCTCAGATGTGCACCGAACTAATTTATTATAGTACATGAGTAGTTGGCAAGGGTACATTTGTCTGATGCTTCACCTTTTAAAGGCTTGTCTGGGTGCCCTAGCAGGTTTGGCTCAGTGGATAGAGTGTCAGCCTGCAGACCAAAGAGTCCCAGGTTCAATTCCAGTCAAGGGCAAGTACCATGGTTGCAGGCTCCTCCCCAGCCTAGGCCCTGGTTGGGGTGCATGCAGGAGGCAACAAATCAGTGTGTTTTTCTCACAATGATATTTCTCTCTGTCATTCCCTCCCTCTCTTTCTCTTCCACTCTTTCTAAAAATCAATGGAAAATATCCTCAGGTAAGGATAAAAAAACAAAAATTAATAAAAATTAAATAAAGGCTTGTCCAGTTAAAGCTGCCCCATACGGGAGTCTATTTTGATTAATTAGCTTAAAGTCAACTTATTAGTAACTTAATCACAGTAATGATACCTCATTATTTTTCCAAGTTCCATCCACACTCAAGGAGCAGGGATTATATAAGGGTTATGGATCAGTTGTGAGTCATTTTAGAATTTTGTTTACATAAGAATAAGCTTCTATTAACTCCAGGAAGATTGAGAATTAAAACATAAATCCTTAAGAGTTGTATGTTTTTATTTTTTACATTAAAGAGTATGCATATTTTATATTCATATATATTAAGTGCTTAAGAAAATTTGTTCAATTGAACTAAAAAGGCAGACTTATAATACCCATCTAAAATTATAATTGTATAAGAATTTAAGCAGATGCATTAAGTTAAAACATTCTACTATATTCAATTTTAAGAGAAATTAAGAGTGAGTCCTTTTCTGTTAGTCTACCAGAATTCCACCATGTCTGTACTTTTTATGTGGTTGACCTTTTCTGAGTTTAAGAGATACAATTTCTGACTTCTTATTTGCTCATAGAAATCTATAATCTTTACTGAGGTAGCTAACTTCCTCAGCATTGATTAGATTCTTACTTTTTAAAGCTGACTTTATCCTAATATCTGGTATCTATTTTTTTGGCCCTGTAAGATAAATGAGTTACTCTAGAAGTAACTGAATAAGGCCATAGAAAATAGTCAACTGGTATGGATAAAAATTATTTTATTTTCTCGTTTCCTGCCCAAAGCCACAAACTTCCAACAAACACCCAAAGATGCCAACTGCCAACTACAAGGACAAATATATATCCTGTTGGTTATCATAGTTCTGTTTCTCTAGAGAACACTAATATACCCTCTTTGACAAATGACACATCCAAGACTTACAGAGGTTAACACCCCCAAGTTTACACAGATGGAAAATAGCAACACCAGTATTCAAATACAAATTATCTGACTCTACAACCCATCCATGAAACATCTGTGCCAAGGCCATCAAAGTATGAGCCCATCATATCTCATACTTGAGCATTCCCCATCATCGTGGAGAAGTTTGGGTAACTTCCCAGCATCTGCCAATAACAATGAATGATACAAGAGCCCTTTCACAGTAGAACATCCAGAAGAAGCAACATTAGCCATACCAGGCCATCTACCTAACCCAGAGGCTCTCTCACCACCACTAGAAGACCTTCCAGTCAATTTACGTTGCAGTCCTTTGAAGAAGAAATCTGAGGCTTCTCTCGCCAGCACCCACTATTTTTAAGCAGCCATTTACTGCTTCTCCATTTTTCAGCCCCAGTTGAATGGGTTAGGTTCAGACATTCTCCCCATTTCTGATCTCAGGGTCATCAACATGATGAAGTTGAAGAGTACAACTTCTTGTGACCGTCTCAATTTTAATGAAAATGTGAAGCTAAATTTGAGCAGAGATGAATAAATGGAGAAAACCATCAGATTTTGTTTCTTGTCCCTTCCAATTCCAGCATCTACAGAGCTGACATTCAATGAAGATGACGGGCCTGAGCAAGTTTCCTTTGGACTGTCACTTTTTCTCACTGATTTTAGGAGAGCCCCAGAAGCCCTTAGGCATTAGTTGCAGAGAAATTCTAACTTTACACATTGTGTGTTATAATTGGCAAATGGGAAAGTTAAAACACTTATCTATTTCAGGAAATGAGGCTCCAGCTTTTGGTTTAATGCAAGGGGTTTGGCTGCTGCTTTTGGAATTGAGACCACACCTCGGCTCTGCATCTAGCTCTGTGACGCAGGTGCTCAGTGGGCAGGATGGTTCCTCAGTCTCACACAAGGAGGAATGTATATGACACCATATAGAAAGGAAAGGCGTGGCAATTACTTTGATTTGAGCCTTTCTTATGTGAAGGTGATGCAATCTAAAGATTGAAGTGTCATCTGCCCAGCACAATACCTGAAGAAATGACCCCTTTATGCCCAGGGAACCTTTAATAGCTCTGGTGAATTAATTTCCAACAACTTTCAGCTGCCACCAATTCTGCCTCAGTGAAACAGGTACAACTTCAGATCACTTAAAGTGGGAAAAAAAACCTCACATAGAATGGAAATTTTTATAATAAAAATTATAACCCTCAACAAATTGGGTCCAGAAGAAACAGACATCAATGTAATAAAGTCCATATATAATAAATCTATAGCTGACATCATACTTGAACATTGAAAGATTGGAAGCTTTTCCTCTAAGATCAGAAAAAAGACCAGGATTCCCACTCTTACCACATTTACTCAACCCTAGAAGCCCAGTGTGCATTGGTGGGGTCCCTCTGCCTGGCCTGCAGGGATGGGGCTGAAGTTGGCTCTCCAACATCCCCTGAGGAGTTCTGGATTGTGAAAGGGCGGTTCTCAGGTGAGCCACCCCGGAATCGGGCTCCCTCCTCTCTGGTTCCGGGTGCATCACCTGAGAACCACAGCTGCCAAGTCACCACAGCTCGAAAGCTCCTGCATTGAACACCTGCCTCCTGGTGGTCACTGCGTATGATAGCTACCGGTCAGAGAATTAAACAGTTTGCTGGTCAGCTGGCTGCTTAGGCTTTTATATATATGGATAGTATTGGAAGTCCTAGCTAGAACAATTAGGCAAGACAAAGAAATAAAAGGCATCCAAATTGGAAAAGCAGAAGTAAAATTATCATGATTTGATGATGACGTGGTATTATATATAGAAAATCCTAAAAATGTCACCAAAAAAAACTGTTGAAACAAATCAAATAATTCAGTAAAATTGTAAGATATACAATCAACTTACAGCAATCAGTTACATTTTTTCATATTAACAATAAAATATCTGAAAAATAAAGAAAGCAATCCCGTTCACAATAGCATAAAAACAATAAAATATGTAGGAATAATTTAACCAAGGAAGTGAAAGATAAGTATAAAGAAAACTACAGGACTTTGTTATAAATAATCAAAGAAGACACAAACGGAGAGACATCCCATATTCATGGATTGAAAGAATTAATATTGTTAAATGTCAATGTTACACAAAGCCATCTATAGATTCAATGCCAAACCTATCAAAATTTCACAGAAATATAAAAAACTCTAAAATTTGTATGGAACCACAAAAGACCTCAAATAGTCAAAGCAATCCTGAGAAAATAAACAAAGCCATAAACATCATACTTTCTTACTTCCATCTATACTGAAAAGTTGTAGTTATTAAAACAGTATGTTACTCGTATAAATATACACACACATAGACCAGTGAAACAGAATAGAGAGTTCATAAATAACCCCCCCCACATATATAGTCAGCTAATATTTGACAAGAACACCCAATAGGGAAAGAATAGTTTCTTCTATAAGTGGTTCTGAAAAAAACTGGATAATTATATGCTGAAGAATTAAATTGGACTCCTATCTTAGACCAGTCCCAAAAATTAACTTAAATGAATTAAATACTAACACATAAGACCTGATATCATAATACTGCTAGAAGAACCCGGCCACTGTTGTTCAGTGGTTGAGTGTCAAGCTATGAACCAGAAGGTAATAATTAGATTCCCTAGTCAGGGCACATGCCCAGGTTATAGGCTCAATCCCCAGTGTGGGGTGTGCAGGAGGCAGCCAATCAACGATTCTCTCTCATCAATGCTGTTTCTATCTCTCTCTCCTTCTCCATTCCTCTCTGAAATCAATAAAAATATCTTTAAATAATACTGCTAAAAATAATAATACTGCTAGAAGAAAATAGGAAAAAGTTCATAATGTTTGTCTTAGCAATGATTTCTTTTTTAGATATTATACCAAAAGCACAAGGAATAAAAGCAAAAATCAACAAATGAGACTACATCAAACTAAAAAGCTCTGTACAGCAAAAGAAACCAACACAATGAGAATACAATTTACATAATGTGATAAAATATTTACAAGCCATATATCATATAAAGGGTTAATACCCAAAATATATTAAGAACTCATGCAACTTCATAGCAAGAAAATCCAAGCAATTCAATTAAACAATAGGCAGAGGACAGTGGGGTGGGGGAGACATCTGTAATCTTTTCAACAATAAAGATCATTTAAAAAAAAATAGGCAAAGGGCCTGTCAAGCATCGCTCAGTGTTTGAGCATCGACCTATGAACCAGGAGGTCACAGTTCGATTCCCTGTCAGGGCACATATCAGGGTTGCAGGGTTCCAGTAGGGGGCATGCAGGAAGCAGCAGATCCATAATTCTCTCTTATCATGGATATTTCTCTCTCTCTCTCTCTCCCTCTCCCTTCCTCTCTGAAATCAATAAAACTATATTTTAAAGAATAAATAAAAATGGGCAGAGGAATAGAATAACATTTTTTTTCAAAGAAAACATCCAAAGGCCAACAGGTACATGGAAAGATGTGCAACATCACAAATCATCAGGAAAATGGAAATCAAAACCATAGTGAGCTATCACCTCACACGTGTTAGAATTACTATCATCAAGAAGATGAGATACTACAAGTATGAAAAGGGAACCCTTAGGCACCACACTGAGGGAGTAGCTGTCAGGCCTGCTCCATCTGCACCTGGAAATCCACTAACCAAAGTATAAGATGCATCACGAAACCAGAGTGACGTCCATTAGCGGCCCTATGTAATTTGCATCACTTTGTTGTAGCATAGGTCAGCTTAAGTCAGAGAGAGTAAATAATTCTAAGAACTGGAAACTCTTAGGAACAAAATTAGTGTTTCAGCTGTCTTAGCGTGGCCACAGGACCCTCTCCATCTGCTCATTCCATAGAGATATCCAGGGTGTTTTCCAAGGTTCTGGCATAGAGGAGGCACTGCTGCTCTAAAACCAATTGGACTAATGGCCAATAAGTTGCATTACATCTGAGTGAGAACCTTGGTGTGCTGGAACTGAAATATTTCCCCACAATAACTGTGACCATGTCCCTCCACTCTCCATCAGTAATTACTGGCTTTGGACGCTGAACAACAGGAAAAGGAGATGAGGGGATGGGGGATGAGATAAACTCTGAGAAAGAATGCTATAATGACAGCCCTAGCCAGTTTGCTCAGTGGATAGAGCATCAGCCTGTGGACTGAAGGGTCCTGGGTTCAATTCTGGTCAAGGACATGTACCTCGGTTATAGGTCCCTCCTCGGCCTGGGCCCTGGTTGGGTTGAGTGCAGGAGGCAACCAATCGATGTGTTCCTCTCATATCAATGTTTCTCTCTGTCTTTCCCTCTCTCTTCCACTCTCTAAAAATCAATGGGAAAATATCCTCAGGTGAAGATAAAAAACGATGTTATAATGACAGTAGACATAGAAAGGACAAACAGCAGGAATAAATAGGTGGATGACTCAAAGTAAACAATAAGATTGCCCACAACTCTGTATCTGGGGAAAACAGACCACCTGTAACTTCCAACCCTTAAATTCATAGGCATTAGACCCCTCCACTCTGTGTATGACGGTGGAGGGAACAACTAACAACCAGTAACTCAAAGAATACTGAAGAAATAAGCATGGGATTTGAAGAAATATCAACTTGTCTCAGTCCACATGTAAATTAATGTACTTAAATATCTTAAGATCTGGAGAAGCAGAGCCTGAATCAGGGGTTTCTGTACAAGTCATTTGTGGGGAATTCTCTTAGAATGGGACTAAGGGAACCAGAACACAATGGAAAGTGGGGAGAATTGAGCAAGAATGTGGTCTAAGCTGGAGACTAGCTTCAACCTGGTCAAAATGGAAGAAGCTTGGGAACACTGTTTTCAGAAATAGATCATTTCAGAATAATAGACTTAAGTGAGGCAGCAAACTGCTTTGTTATCAGATGATGATCCTGAAAGCAAACCTACAGGGAGATGCTACCAGAACCCTGATAGAGATTTTGATTAATGAAATTAACACATCATACTTTTAAAAAGAGATCATCAAGCAGGAAGAGAATCTCAGTTGCAGCAGTGTTGGCAATAGCTAAAGGAAATGTGGTTTTCACAGAAAAGATAGTCACCATGGCAACACAGAATCAAAAAAAAAGAGGGCCAGGGTCAAAATTGGCAATATCCATTCAGCACTGCCAAGTGAGAAAAGGTGCCCTGGCCCATGAACAGAGGCTACCAGACCCCACAGCAGGTATGTTCCTGCGGTGGAAATGGCCGCATCTAACGACTGAACCTGATTCTAGCAATTAAAATCACCCAACCACCTCCCTTCTCTCTGTTTCCCTGCCCATTAGCAGCCTTCTTTTTACACACCAAGGCTTCTGCTGGAGCTTCCCACTGAGAGCGAATTTATTAACCAGTGAGAAAAAGCAATCCTCGAGATTCTCATTATAAGTTACATATCGGCATTCTCATTTATATGTTGGTCACCTGTGGCTTGGGCTAATGGTAATCAGTCTCATGGGGTTTAACTTTAGATCCAGCCATATACTCCATTGCTTTAATGGTATGGTGGTACAGGTAAGAGACATTTAGAAATATGATCTAATTTGTGCATACCTGGGTTCACAGGCACAGGTCTGGACTCTGAATGAGTTGACTCACCGGAGGCCCTGCTCCCATCAGGCCCCAGCCAAAGGTCATTCAGCCTGCCTACCCAAGATGACCTCAATAGCAAGAGTAAAGAAAAGTTTCTTTACCTTTGTGAGAAAGCCTTGGGGAAATTGGCTTCAGTCTTTAGTATATTTATTTAATTTGTAGACAGCCCATCATGTCACACTGCCTAAATGGTCCTACAACTGCACATATTTTACTTAGGATTTATGAGAAAGGAGCAAATGGCCAAAATGAAACCTGACTTCGCTGACTTTTCTGGTGAGGCCACTGTGAGCCATGCTGGCGTCAGCTCCCCCTTAGCCTTGCCCAACAGCAAACTCAATAAGGAAGTTGATATCAATAAAGAAGATCATCAAAGACCTTTATCTATCAGAGACTCTTGTGTAATTCCACTCACTGGGCAAATCTGACCCCAGGGTAGCAGAGGCAGTCATCTTTGTGATATGGTTTAAGGAAGAACACCAGATGCCTCACAGTATCTCTGGCCCAGTCTACAGCATTTCTAATACTACCATTAAAGCTTTATTCCTAGAGTCAAAGTTTTACTTGATCTCAGCCAGGATATGGGAAGCCCTGAAAGTAGGCCACATGTGAAGCAAAAACCACAAAATAAAAGTCATCATCCTTGATAATCTGTTTTGCTTACGGATTTGGAGAGAATCACAGGGACCAGGCCTGCAGGGGAGGGCAGTTAGGGGTGACCAGGCCAGCGGGGAAGGGCAGTTGGAAGTGACCAGGCCTGCAGGGGAGGGCAGGTAAGGGTAATTGAGCCAGCAGGGGAGCAGTTAGGCATCGATCAGACTAGCAGGGGAGTGGTTAGGGGGTGATCAGGCTGGCAGGTAGAAGTGGTTAGGGCAATCAGGAAGGCAGGCAGGCGAGTGGTTAGGAGCCAGCAGTCCTGAATTGTGAGAGGGATGTCCAACTGCCCTTTTAGGCCCGATCCCAGTCTAAACAGTCAGACATTGCTTGAGGGGTCCCAGATTGAAAAGGGTGCAGCCTAGCTGAGGAACACACAAATGTCATGCACCAGGCCTCTAGTGCATGATGAGAGAGAATCATTGATCCGCTGCCTCCTGCATGTCTCATCAAGGAGACTTGACTTGGGGTGGTTAACACACAATACAGTATACAGATGATGTATTATAGTATTGTACACCTGCAATCTGTATCATTTTAATTACCAATATTACCCCAGTAAATCCAATGAAAAATAAAATTGATAAAATAAGAGATGCAGCAAGTCATGATACAACAAAATTAAACCTTATACACAGTTTAAGCTCTCATCATATACTCTATTAAATGATAAATAATAAATTTCAGTGTCAGGCTTTGTTTTCATAATTGCAATTTGCAAAAGCTGGGATTTTTTGATACTCTATTTCTTGAGTACTTTGATTAAAGAATTTCAAATGATTTTGAACAAACTGTAACTTAAACTTAATGGAATTATTTACAACTAGAGGACCAGTGCATCATCCACTGGGGGGGAGGGTTGTACTCAGCCCGGCCTTCCCCCTTTCATAGTCTGGGAGCCCTTAGAGGCAGGAGGCTACTCGGCAATCAGGGGAAGGCGACGCCCCATCACACCTCTGCTGCTGCCGCCACTGCCAACAGTGCAAGCCTTGTCCAGCCCTGGTTACCTGAACCTCCGGTGGCCCTGGGAGGCTGAGCAGCCACCGTCTGAGGCTTGCCTGCACCTAAGGTCAGTCCTGAGTGGCTGGGAAGCTGCCATCCAAGGCTTGCCTGCACTTTAGGCCAGCCCTGGGCATCTAGGGAGCTGAAGGGACTGGGGGACTCCCAGAGGCAGGTGTGCAGAGTGACTGTACCCACCTGGCGGGCCCAGCCATGTCATGCACCTGCTGCCCCAGTGGGGCAAAGGGGACTAGGCACCACCCAGTCCCCTCTTGTGGCTGTGGGTGCTGCCATCTTTGAGGGCATGGCAGTCAATTAGCATATTCCTTCCTTATTGGCTGTGTGCACTGACATCTTTGTGAGGGCATGATGGTCAATTAGCATATTCCCTCTTTATTAGATAGTATAATATTCAGTACTGTTTAGGATACTTGAGTTCATTAACAATGTTCTCCCATAAAGTCTCAAACATTTAAAAAATCTGAGTCATGAGTGGAAACAAAAATAGAATTATATACTACCATGCCAAAATTTTATTTTGTTTTCCACATCAGATTTGTCACAAAAGTTTTGCAATTCAATTATTCTAAAGAGGTATATGTATATGAAATGCATCTGTAAATGCTACCTGATTATAGCCTTTATTTTAATTTGCAGATGCAACGATAAATTATATATACTCTAAAATACAATTCCAAGTGTATTTCTGCTTCATAGGTTTCTTAGTTTAGTAAGAACATTGCTTTTTCCCAGATAATTATATTCCACCTAAATTTGTATTGGTATTATCATCACAACAAAATAACTTTATCTTCAATATTAGAACTTACATGCATAACCCATGGACATGGATAATAGTGCCTTAAAAGCTTGTAGAAGGTGGAAGCAGGGTGTAGGGGGTCAATGGAGAGGGAAAGGGGGACATCTAACACTTTCAACAATAAAGATGCATTTTTTAAATATGCTGGATTTTTTAAAACTGAATTTATAAATAAGCATGATTAAAGTCAGATGTTTTACCTTTAACAAACTGAACTTCCAAAAGCCATACTTTACATAAATTTGATGACAAAATTAAGCCATTTCTGAAATTAACCAATTTTCTCTTTGAAGCATCTAATGTCACTCACAAAGCAAATGGCATCATTTAACTGTTTGCAGAGAACTTTTTCTGCTAATGAAGCTAACCCATTAACAGCTCACTTCGCTATTTGTATACGCATGGGGAAACATCGAATTGAAAATGAATGAAATTAATTTAGCGAAATCTTCATTTGATCTAATTGAATAGCCATGCTTCCTAGAATGTTATGTAAATTCACCTTCTACAACTAACTTTTGAAATAGATGCTGATGTGTTTTAAGCTGATTTGGGCCTTCTGGTTAGCACCTGGTCAGTGCTAGCACTCTGGCTTCTAGTTGGAAGGTAAATATGGGCCAACATCTTTGTTCAGCTAACACATTCACTTTTTTTAAGAAATAAAAATTCCATAATTATTTACAAAACATGTATTTTCTTTTTCCCCCTTTTAAAAAAATACATTTTTGTTGATTTCACAAAGGAAGGGAGAGGGAGAGAGAGATAGAAACATCAATGATGAGAGAGAATCATCTACTGGCTGCCTCCTGCAAGCCCTCACTGGGGATTGAGAATGCAACCCAGGCATATGCCTGACCAGGAATCAAACCATTACCTCCTGGTTCATAGGTCAATGCTCAACCATTGAACCACACTGTCCGGGCTACTTTTCCTTATTGCCATTAAAAATTCATTGGTGTAGAAGGCCTATTTGTAAAATCAAAAAGCCATTACCAAACAGAAAAACAAATAAATAGCTGTATATTTACACTTTGATATAAATAACAAAACTATTGTAGCAGAAGCGACATTTGGTTTCTCTGTTCTCCACTGAAGAAGTACTACCCAGCTTCCGTTCCTTATACATTTCAGTTATAGTTAACCCATAGTTTCTCACATTTTCTGCTGACCCTTTGAACAGGTGACCCGGAAGCTTTATGCATCTTGCTGACTGTGGCATGGGCCACAGCACAAGTGGCTGGTACACTGGCAAGCAGATGCAACAGATCTGAGACGCAGTGTTAGTCATCTCTAATTGATGGGGTCCAAGAGAACTTTGTTATAAGCAAGCTTCAGGCTGTCATTGAAAGGGAGATGTTTGCTACCCATTACTGGAACAATGTATGTATGAAGAGAGATATTCCAGCCCAGTTGGCGTGGCTCATTGGTTGAGTGTTGACCTATGAACCAAGAGGTCACTGTTCGATTTCGGGTCAGGGCACATGCCTGGGTTGTGGGCTCAATACCTGGTGGGGGTGTGCAGAAGGCAGCCATCCATGATTCACTCTCATCATTCATGTTTCTATCTCTCTCCCTTCCCCTTCCTCTCTGAAATCAACAAAAATATATACCTTTTTAAAAAATAGAAATATCCCATCAAGACCAACAATCTCACATAGGCATGATACCATCTTTGTTATTCTGAAATCTCCTGAAAATCACTTTCTCCAAAAGTGTCAGACTCCAAGGTCTTGCTGTTAGCTAAGGTCTTGCTCCTCATCATTTTCTATATCCAAGTGACTCACGTGACACTGACATTCACAGTCAGGATTTAAGCACACCTGATCCCATTTGACAACATGCCGTGTTAGTAGACAGTTTTAAGAAGAAAACTATAATTGTTTTGATGACAATAACTGAGGGCAATTATGAAAAGTTTTGGATATTAAATTCCTCCTAGTGGAGCATGAATAACCCATCACTTGTAAATTTTAGGAAAATGTGCTCTGTACGGCTGACAATTTTCCCTCACACCTGCTCCTCCTTCACTGTTTCCCAAGTCTCCAAGTGGCATAACCACTGTCACCTTCTGCTTCTTCAGCACTGCTCACTGTGAGGTGGTGACTCCCACCAGTTTTGCTGTATTCCCAGCCAGAGAGCAATGGAAATCTCTGCCACCAATAAGTGAATCCACAGTTACTGGTCAACCATCATTCTAACATCCTGGGTGTCCCCATCTACAAAATAGCTTTCCCAGTACTTCTGGCTTTCACCCAATTCCTGTAGATGGAGCACATGAGATCTTTATCTGCCAGTATAGGGACAGGTCTCTAGACCCAGTCACATTTTCCTCTTCCCGGTAACACACACACCACCACCACCACCAAACCACCACCACCACATCCTAGCTATAGCAAGGGTTTTATGTTGTTCTATTTATTTTTTAAATATATTTTTATTGATTTCAAAGAGGGAAGAAAGAAGAGGGAGAGGGAGAGAAACATCATGATGAAAGAGAATCATTGGTTGACTGCCTCCTGCCCACCCCCTACTGGGGTTTAAGCCTGAAACCCAGGCACATGCCCTTGACCAGAATCTAACCTGGGACCCTTCAGTCCACAGGCCGATGCTCTATCCACTGAACCAAACCAGCCAAGGTGGTCTTGTATTGTTCTCTTTAGCTTGCTCTATTGAACCAGGATTTTATACAAAAATTGGTCGTACTACCTGTTAATTGAATTTATTGAAGAAAAGCTATTCCAAACAACACCTAGTAGAACAGAGAAAAGAGTAAATTGGTCTTGCAAATCAGATTCTGCTTATAAACGTGGAACAACTAATGGGCTGAGAGAAGAAGGAAAATAATTCATTGGAAAGCACTAAATTTGTAATAAAGGTACAAGCAGAACACAAATACCGCCACTAAAATAAAACAAGAGAATAATTCATGCAGCCATGCTGATCAAATAAAATGTACCCCAGAGTTCAGACTGCTGGAACCAGAATAAATTATTTTCCAAAGTGGATAAATGGGATTCTTCCCTCCCACGCATACTTTTCATGTGGAAAAAGCCACCTTAACTCAGAAAATTTGTACAAAGAGTGTGACCTCTTTGCTTCACTCCTCCCCCCAAAATAGATATTAATCTGAAGCTGACTAAAGCAGGAAGCTGTAGAAAGCAGCAGATGTCCTGATAAGTGGTCCATCCTGCTCACTGTTCAGGCCCCAGCTGGAAGGTTCTGCAGTTAAAACACCGGGTTACCAAAGGACCATGAGAGGACAGACGGTGAAAGGGGAAGGCTCCTTGTCTTCATTGAGATCAGGAAACGCACAGGGCAGGCCGGGGCTGCCTAACACCCTCTCAACCTAGAAAATCCCCACCACAGTCTTTAGCTCTGCTGTTGGAGTGAGAAATTCTGCTTCAAAACCCTGTAACTTGTCACACCAATTGCCCTGCAGAGCAGACACTGCCTCCTTTGGACCCTGGTTTTATATTGGCCACCCTTTGGCCAAAGGGCTCCTGGATTGCCTGTGAATGGCTTTTTCAGAACATTGTAAGTACAGCTCTGCGTCTGTGTGCATTTTTCTGAAAAGGGTCCAAATGATCCAACAGATATTCAAAGATGACCCTGACCCTCAAAAAGCTCAAGACCATTAGACTAGCCCTAAAGACACTCCATGATGCTTCTACTTTCATAATTTGAAGGGGAAGTGAGCCATAAACTGAATTTTCAAACTGAGCATGTTCTTTTTAAAAATTATATTTAATTTATTGATTTCAGAGAGGAAGTGAGAGTGAGAGAGAGAGAGGGAAACATCAATGATGAGAGTAAATCATTGATTAGCTGTCTCCTGAACGCCCCACACCAGGGATCAAGCCCACAACCTGGGTATGTACCATGATCAGGAATCGAACCGTGACCTCCCAGTTCATAGGTTGATGCTCAACCACTGAGCCACCCTGGCTGGGCAACCAAAGCAAGTTCTGAACTCACAACTCCAGAAGGAATTTTCATGGTAGCTGTACATCTAGATCCATGATGGTGACTTCTCTGGACTCCATTCTTCTTTGTTCTAATGATACAAAATTCAATGGACATTTGCAGGCCCTGGGTCATACCAAATGGGCTCCTGTACCCCCACCACTGTGACTTTCCATTTCCCATAACTCTCTGAGTCCAGTGCCACTGGGAGAAATGGGGTGGTTGAATAAAGACAAAATAGAAATGGTGCCCATGAGGACTTGGAGGAGGGAATAGAGCTAAAAGGGAGAAGAAAAACCCGGGTGGGAAGGAAGGCATGGAGAGAGGGTAAGAAGATGAACAAGAAAAGAAAGAAGAAACATTGAGGTGAAAAAAGACGACACTGGGTGGCGGATAGAAACTGACCTGAGGCACGAAAAGAAGACAGAGAGAAGAGAGACAAAGTGTTTGAGGAAGAGAATGATAGTTCTCGGCAAGAAAGGGAAAAAGATGAGAGAGTTATGTAGGAGAAAAGAGGGGGAAAATGAAAGGACATGAGAAATAGAACAGAGAATGGTATTTTAAAATTGTACAAAGCACTACTAGATGTAATTAACAGGTATGGATATCACTAAATTAGAGTCTGTGCTTTGCCCTAGCTAGTTTGGCTCAGTGGATAGAGCGTCAGCCTGAGGACTGAAGGGCCCTGGTTGGATTCTGGTCAAGGGCACATGCCAGGTTGCAGGCTGGATCCCCAGGGTGGGGCATGCAGGAGGTAGCCGATTGATGATTCTCTCTCATCATTGATGTTTCTCTCCCTCTTTCCCTCTCCCTTTCTCTCTGAAATCAATACAAATCTATTAACACACACACACACACACACACACACACACACACACACACACACGAGTCTGTGTTATAGATAGTATGATGGATCCTATGTGTCTTGGTAAGAGCCAAGTTTAATAAGCTTACACAGATGGGCCAGAAAAGTGTCTGCATGACCCTTTACATGTCCCATGGCCCCTTGTAGAAGAGGGCGAGGGGTGGGAAGTGAGGGGGTGTTGGGAAGAGCCCTGCCACCAGATGGAAGTTGTCTCAGTGGCAGGTCCATGGACCCTTTTCAAGCCCATTGACTAGAGCACAAAAGGCCCACGAGGAATCAGGCAAAGGTACTGCACAGCTTGAGCTGTCATCCAGGAACCCACACTCTTACCTGTTCACCGGGGTTAGGTGGGCCTCTTAGTGACACTAGCTAGTGCCCTGCACCTCCCCCACCAAAGCAAGAGGGGCAATGGCTCAGATTCCTGTGGGGTGGGCAGAGGAGGTACAGACAGGACAAGCAACAGCCTTGCAAACATTTGCAATAGCCCAGGTGTTAGCCCCTGTAAGCACATGGGCCAGTGCGGGCTGATGTAGGAGGAGGGCATCTTTCCGTTGCCCATGGGCTCATATGCATCATACGTGTACGGCGTGAATGGTACCCCCATGGATATAACGCCTTGTCCAGTGCACAGCATGCCCTCCAGATGGGTGTTCTGACAGGGACCATTAGTAAGTACGTTGTTGGTGGGCAAAAGCGCCAAGCACTTTAATACATCACCCCTAACACTCAAGAGACTATTATGGGGGTAAGAAACTTGCCCTAGCCCTATGGTCAGCAAACTGCGGCTCTTTGGCCCCTTCAGTGTGGCTCTTACCATGGCTTGGGCAAGTCTATGTTGAAGAAGTGGCATTAGAAGAAGTTTAAGTTTAAAAAACATGTGGCTCTCAAAAGAAATTTCAATCATTGTACTGTTGATATTTGGCTCTGTTGACTAATGAGTTTGCCAACCACTGTCCTAGCCGGTTTTGCTCAGTGGATAGAGCATCAGCTTACATACTAAAGGGTCCCAGGTTGGATTCTGGTCAAGGGCATGTACCTTGGTTGCAGGCTCCACCCTGGCCCTGGTCGGGGTGCATGCAGGAGGCAGCCAATTGATGTCTCTCTCTCTCTCTCTCCCCTCTCGCTCCCTCCTTTCTAAAAATCAATGAAAAAATATCCTCGAGTGAGGATTTAAAAAAAAAAGTTGGCCTAAGGACACGTAGCTAGGAACGGCAGAGAGAGGATTCAGTCCTAAACAGGGCAGAGGCCAAGGCCCCATCTCTGCCTCTTCCCCCTACACTGCGCTGCCTGCCTCCCTCTGGGAGCCTGCCCCACGGAGAGGGCATCGCCTTCACTGGCATTGCAGTCACCTGCTGAGGCCCTTTGTGTTTCAGAATCAGCGCTGATTAGGGCTCCGAGCACATTATTACATTTCCAAGTCGTTTCCGCCCTTTAAGATGGCCTTAAGAAGAGGGAAATGTAACTTACAACAATAAAGATTTCATTTTCAAAACGGAAGAGGGAATTGTACACTCTGTTAACAAAATAGAGATTTATTTACACAAATCTTTTTAATTATGTAACTTTTTAAAAATATATTGTATTGATTTTTCTACAGAGAGGAAGGGAGAGAAACAGAGTCAGAAACATCGATGAGAGAGAAACATCGATCAGCTGCCTCCTGCACACCCCCCACCGGAATATCCCCACAACCAAGGTGCATGCCCTTGACCAGAATCAAACCTGGGACCCTTCAGTCAGCAGGCCGACACTCCATCCACTGAGCCACACCGGCCAGGGCTATTTATGTAAGTAACTCTTGAACCCTATGGGGCTGATGGAGCTCACCCCTAAGGCCTGCCTGCCCCTGGGAGAGGTTTGAGGGCTGGGGGACAGAGCTTCTCCCCACTTTCTGCTTCTCCCATAGAATCGCAGCTGGCCTTGAGCATCTGCTCCAACGCTGCCTGTGTCTGGCAAAGTTCCAAATCAGTGACTTTGCTTCGAAACTTAGTGGTTCAAGGGCTCCATCTTGAGGTCTGTTCTGTTTCTCTCAGGGCCTGAGAGCCTGGGAAGGGATGTGAAGCATGATTAGCAATTTTGCTGCACAGCACAGTGACTCCTACTTGCTAAGTGTGTTCTTCAGCCTTCACAGCAAAAATCCAGGCTATTAAACAAGCAGGAAAAATGAATTCCTTTTTACGTGTGATGGCTCCTCCTAAAAATATGTGTCTTTTAACAATAATCACAGCATGAAAGTTCTTTTTGATTTGTTTGTGTTTACAGTAAGATGTCTCCAGTTGCTGCGATCCATGAGAACGTGCAAATGAAATCAACCAACAGCCTTGAGAGCTGAGCCCCCATTTAAAATCCTCTGAGACCCTTTCAAAGATCCTTTTTCTAGCCTGTCCAGCGTGGCCCAGTGGTTGAACATCGTCCTATGAATCAGGAGGTCACAGTTGGATTCCTGGTCAGGGCACATGCCCTGGTTGCGGGTAGGACATGTGAGGAGGCAGCCAATCCATGATTCTCTCTCATCATTGATGTTTCTATCTCTCCTTCTTCCTTCCTCTTTGAAATCAATAAAAATATTTTTAATTAAAAAAATATTCCTTCCTCCAAGCAATCAAACACTCAGGCCATGATTCAGCCTCCAAATACAAGTGGGCAGGTTTTATACAGCCCTGGACCATCTAAGTGTACCAGTTACCCCTCAGACCCTAAAACCTACTAACAAATTCTTAATCCTGCTCACTGCTAGGAGGCAAGCACCCTCCCTGGAATTCAACAAAGAGGAGTATAAATCCAATCCTAAAAACATTTCCACCAGACAAATATTCTGAGCCTTCCCAGTGGTGCCAGGGTTTCAGCAGACCCTTGAATATATCATGAATCTTCAGACATCCCTGCCTTTCTCCATGTTTTTTTCTTCTGTATGACTGTCACCACTCTACCTATCCCCTTCCTATTGCCATCAACATTACAGTTTGCTTGTTGAATTCCCACCCAATCTTTCAAGGCATATTGTGCAGGAAACCTCTCCGCTGGAGTGTGGGCACCCTCAGATATCCTGTTATTCATTTTGGAATCACCAGAGACGGTCTCAGGTTCTGCAGACAACAGACATACAATAAAAGCTGGGAGACAAAGCTGTCTTATCAGTAGGGGAAATAGTATTTACACAATTATAAATGGCCTGCATAATTAAAACATCTAGTATGAGATGGAAGGAAAAACACAAAGATGGAAAAGGAAGGTCAAAATACAAAATAAGGTACTGGGTTTCCTTAGGAGTCAACCTTTTCTGTCTCCTACCCCTTTCTGAACTCCAAAGAGTTATCCCACAGAAAAATAGCCTGGTTCTGAACTTTGGTAGCTACATATTTCTTTGAACAGGGTGGGAGACAAGGTGAAAAGAGAAATGGGGTGGGGGGCTTTTCTTCTACCCTGGTGCCTTCTCAACCCCTCCATCTGCATGCCTTCTAGCCTCTTGAATACAAAATGTCCGAATATGAAACTCATGTCTTAACTGGAAAGGGGGTGGCAAACAATGGATCTAAGGCCAAATCTGGACTACTGTCTGTTTTCATAAATGAAGTTCAGTTTGAACATGGCCATACCCATTTCTTTATCTACTAGAGGCCCAGTGCATGAATTCATGCACATTTAAAGGAAATTATTTAGAAGAAATATTTTAGTATCACTATTTGCCCTTTCTCTATAATAGAAGTGTCAACCAAATTCACGATCAACAATGACAGATTGAAACACAAGCGTGCAATTGGCACCAGCGAGAGTTTTATATGTATTACACAGGTGGGAATCAACTAAGCCTTTTATAGATAAAGAATAAACTTGCTTAACTAGACCTGCTTTCTGATGTACTAAACTTTATCCAGCCCAGTGAAGCACCCCAACTTCTCTTTCAGGTAATTGTCAGCAACACAGCAGTAAATATCAACATGAAGCAGATTATTATTGTAGATCATGCAGGGAGAACAAAGGGTAAAATATTTAACTGCAGCAGTGTTGACTATATTCTGTGCAGTGAGAAAAACCTGAAGTCATTTTCAAGGTCCACCATTATCTTACTTCTTTTCAATCAGGTTAAGTTTCCAAACTTTCTAAAGCTCCATTTTCCTACTCCAGGACTTCTGTGAGGATCAAATGAGATGAAGCACAGGAAAATGCTTCACAGACATTTGGTTAAACTGTAAAAGATTTGCACCTGGCTATAAAGCAAGTAGGGTTCCTGGTCTGAAGAAACTCTAAGGAGGCTAGTTGCTTGGGAAAGGAAGCCAGGCATTGCTACATGACATCATTACCCAGCCCCCATAGTGGCTGTTTCCGGGCTGGGCTGGGCTGTGGGCCACATTTTGCGCCATGGCGTCTTGGCAGAGTAGGCTATGATTTGGTGGGCTGTCCTCCAGGGTGGTGGTGAGGCCTGTGTCCCACTTGGGAAGCGAGTGTTGCTTTGTGGGCACCAGGTCCACGGTGCCATTTCTCTGTAAATGGCCAGTGCACACCATGGCAGCTCCTGCGTTGAGGAGGAGGAAAACAATGTATTTCTCACATGCTCATCTCTCTCCTTTGAGGAGCATCTCCCGCAGTGGCTGTGTCCCTCCATGGCCAGGGCGCCAGCTATGCAGTCCCTGCCATGATTGCAGCCCCTAAGGTGACCCTGGCTCCTAGGCTCTGATAACACTGCCTTTCCCATTGTCCCTTTAGCCCTGGGGATACTTCTCCAGTGTGCTCTTTGGATTAAATGATCTCCGCTGTTCAATTCCTTTAATTAAACTACCTGGTGCCATTTCTCTTCCCTAACTTCTCTCTGACTGACATAATTACTGAAGCTTTTTCCTTCCATTTAGAATTCTACATGAAATGCATATAGATTGAAGAGCATCTATATTAAGCACATAACATGCGATCACTCTCACTGAACAGAGATTGCAATCTAGGTAAAAGTACCTGCTGGAGAGGAGCGTAAAATGCTAGATTCTCGGAGAGGAGGAAGGACCCTGCCTTGGGACATGAAGTTTGAACACCGAAGTTTGTTGCAACTGACAGGCTCCAATCTACAAAGTGGAAACGCAGGAAGGGGGCCTGGGGTGCAAAGAGGAGGGAGAGAGTGGTAATGGAAATGATTTTTCTGAAAATATCAAATTCTTCAACCAATGACTTCATGCTGAGGGGCAATTTTCAGCTTGGCACTACGAAGCAAGAGGCAGGCAGAAGTGAAAATACCACCAACTAAACAGCAATTCGCAGCAGCCTGCGGGAAACTCTGCTCCCACAGAGAATCAGATAGAAAAAAGAACCGGCTCCTGGAACAGTGGGCAAGCCGTTCATGGAGCCCAGAATAAAACAGAGTGAGAATCGGTTGAGTCTTTGAAAGCCAAAAATACAGATGGATAATAAATTGAAGAAGAAGAAGAAGAAGAAGAAGAAGAAGAAGAAGAAGAAGAATGCATGTGCTTGAATCTAGAAAATCAACTTATTTGCATGTTTATTTTAAAAATATTGTTTTTTAGATTTTACTCATTTGGGCCCAGTAATATGTGATTTTAGTAATTCAAAGTTGCCTTGTGATCTTAGTAATTCAAAGTTTTACATTTTCACTATTTTAAAGAAATTCTCTGTTTGCGGGGGGGTGGGGGGAACTGGATGAAAGAAGGTGAAGGAATGAGCCAAAGAATATGTATGTAGAATCCATACACACAGACAAGTGTAGTGATGGACAGAGGGAAGGAAGGGCGAGGGCTGAGTGGAGGTGGGTAAAGGTGTGGGGGGGGGCGTGGGCAGGGACATCTGTAAATAGAGTCAAAAATAAAAATAAAGGAAGGAAATTATCTGAAAAGAAAGTTAAGCATTTTTTCCCTGGCCAGTGTCGCTCAGTGGCTGAGCACAACCTATGAACTAGGACAATGGTCGACAAACTCATTAGTCAACAGAGCAAATATCAACAGTACAATGATGGAAATTTCTTTTGAGAGCCACATTTTTTAAACTTAAACTTCTTCTAATGCCACTTCTTCAAAATAGACTTGCCCAGGCCATGATATTTTGTGGAAGAGCCACACATAAATAAAGCAGGACATGCCAAAATACCCCAATTTTATTGCAGGTTTGAAAAAAATTAAAAGAATGTTTGAGTACCCATGTAAGTGAATATGTATATAGAAAAGTCTAGAAGCCAATATAATGGAATATTAACAGGACTTTTAATTGGGTGATTTTTATTTTCCTTTTTATGCTTTTCTACCTTTCAGATTCTCTTTGGTGAACCCATTAGAAATAAACACATTTTCATTTTTAATATATTTGTATTTTATTTGTATTTTAATATATTTGTACTGATTTCAGAGAGGAAGGGAGAGGGAGAGAGAATGAGAGAGAAACATCAGTGATGAGAGAGAATCATTGATTGGCTGCCCCCCATACACCCCCTACTGGGGTATCGAGCCTGCAAGCCGGGCATGTGCCCTTGAGCAGAGTTGAACCTGGGACCCTTTAGTCTGCAAGCTGACGCTCTATCCGCTGAGCCAAACCAGCTCAGGCATAAAACATATTTTTAAATGCTTAAAAACTTTATAATAAGATTGACAGTGATGTAGTGGTCGGCTGATTTGCAAAAATCACCTCTGACATGATAAGCATCGTGCCTTTCTCCAGCCAACTCCGTAATTCACTCTGATCTCACCCGGGGCTTCTTCCTTGCTCTGGAAACCTTGCACTGGCTTTTAGCCAAGAGCAATCAAAACTGACCTGACCTGATCTGAAAGTGCAGGCAGTGGTAACAAAAGGAATGTATATCTTTGGTCTGCTAAATGCTCCCTTTCCTTCCTGCCACAATCCCTGCTATTGTTGAACTGCTGTCCACATTAGCAAATTATGCTGACCATCAGGGGCTAATGGGCCAATTGTTAAGATATCTATTGGTCTTAATATGCCAGGCCTATTAACATTAGCACATTATGAAAAATGCATGTATTGTAAATAGTGAGTTCATACAAATGAAATGTCAGTCTTCATAAATATTAGAAGAAGCAAGCTCTGTAGGGGTCAGCAGCCCTCTACATGCCATTACTCATTTTTTCCCCTTGGGGCCCCAAAGCTGGGTTAATAAAGTATAGGTCAGAAACAGGTCCCTCAACATCAGAGGCTTGTGAACAGTAAAAAAAAAAAATCAGAATAATAAACACCTCACAGTGTCTCTCATAGTTTGCATGTTGGTGAGTACCCGGAACTCTCAACACAGAATTCATCTCCTGTTTTCAGCACTGATTCCGGCCATGTTTAATCCTATCGACAATTAGCTGGAATTTACCCAGCATCTCTCGTTCACAAATATTTACTGAGTGTCCATTAGTGTCAGACACAGTTCTAGGCACTGGGGATGCATTAGAGAACAAAACAGAAATCTCTGCCTTCAGAGGGAGACAGACGATAAACAAAAACCGGAAGGGATAAGTGATATGGTCTGTTCAGTTGGGATTAGTGCTATGGAAAGAGAGAGAGGGAAAGGAGATTCAGAAGCGTGGAAGGTGGGGCAACATTTGCAAGTAGAAGTAGAGGATAAGACTTATTGAGAAGGTGACTGTGGGATATCCAGATGCCCCTTCGAGGAAGGAGCTGGAGGAATGCTGACAAGCCCTTCAGGGATGGCCTCGGCTTCAGAAAAACCTCCTTGCCCACTCAGTTCTGATCAGAGAGGGGGACATAAAGGTTGGTCCCTTTGGCCCGATAGAGGACAACTCGGACAGGCCATTTTAGCTCTGGAGCTCACTGTAGGACAGGTGGAGGCTGTTGTTAGATCTATTCCACTGCTCAGCTTCTCCATGCCCATTCCTGCTTCCCTCCCCACCTTTCCATACATGTTGATACCAAGAGCACTGCCTGTTATACGTACTGCATGCCAACCATCCTTAGAGTCTGCTTCCAACGGAACCAACCCACAACAGTGGCACTGGAGCAAATGCGTGCAGCTGAAGAAGTGGAGTGCACCATGTATATTTCAGGAGGAAGAGGGTTGCAGACTGAGGCCCTGCTGCAGGGCCAGGCCCGGAGTGGTCCAAGGACAGTAAGAAGGCCAGTGAGGTTGGAGTGAGTTCAAAAAAATGAGTAGGATATAAGGCTTTGGCTTTTACACACATGAGATGGACAATCTCATCGGAGGGTTTTGACCAGAGGTGTGACATGATCCGTCTTACACTTTGATTTGTTGTGCTTGTTTGTTAATCCTCGCCCGAGGATATTTTCCCATTGGTTTTTAGAGAGAGTGAAGAGAGAGGGAGAGACAGAGAGAAACATCAATGTGAGAGAAACATATCGATTGGTTGTCTCCTGCGCAAGCGCTGACCAGGGCCCAAGCGGGGAGGAGCCTACAACCGAGGTAGGTGCCCTTGACCGGAATTGAACCTAGGCTCCTTTGGCCTGCAGGCCAATGCTCTATCCACTAAGCCAAACTAGCTAGGGCCTGACGTAATCTTAAAACAAAACAAAACAAAGCAACACAAAAGTCACCCCAGCTGGTGGCTGCTGTGTGGAGAAGACACTGCAGAGGGCACCGTGGAAACAAGAGGCAAGGGAGAGGCTATTCAAGTAACCCAGGGCTGAGTGATGATGGTGGCTTGGTCCAGGGAGGTGGCCATAAAGGGAGGGAGGAATGGTCAGATTCTAGAGACATTCCAAAGGTAAAGCACACTTTCAGGATTTCCCAGTGGGTTGAATGAAGAGTCTATGAGAAAGAGCAGAGTCCATGTTTGAGCATGTTAAACTTCATTTCAGTGGAAATTTATAGTACATATACGGTTGACCATAGAACCTAGTATTCAGAAAAGAGGTTGGAAGACAACATGGTATTTAAACCCTTCTGACTGGATGAAGTCACCAAGGGAGTGAAGAAAGACATGGAAGAGAACTAAGGACCAGGGTATTCCAATGTTGAGACTTCAGGGGGTAGAGAAGAAACCAGCAAAGGACCCTGAGAAGGAGCAACTGTTAAGAATGGAGAAAAGTGAAGAGTGTGAGGATAGGGTGGTGGAAACATTGATCGGCTGCCTCTTGCATGCGCCCTATTGAGGACTGAGCCTGCAGCCCAGGCATGTGCCCTGACTAGGAATTGAACCACGACTTCCTGGTTAATAGGTCGATGCTCAACCCCTGGGCCACACTGGCCGGGCTTACTTCCTATCTCTGCATCCATCAAAATAGGGATACTTTTTGAAAAACTTAAGCCCACAGAGAACGAAGGTGGCAACACAACTTACGAAGAGAAAAAGATCAGTAAACAAAAATAGCCCTTTTTCCTCTTTCTCAGGGAGCAGATAATAAATGAGCCCTTGGTTCAGCTCCTCAGTGCTGGGATGGAGAGACATCAATCTAGCCCTTAGATGTGTGCTGCCCAGAGCACAGCTCAGTAACATAGACCGGTTCCTTTCATTCTGAAGCCATGAACACAGGCCAGCTGGGGAGTGAGCCTCAACCAAACCATGAAATAAATAAACGCTCACACTCTCACATTACATGGTAGCCATCAAAGCTAACTTTTAAGAGAAAACAAAGACATTCTTTAAAATAAAAACAAACACAGATACTTAAAATAAAGAGCAAAATAGATCCAGAGACATAGAAGCAGGAACAGATGGTCAAACTTCAGAGGGAAGGCAGGGGAGGGTGGGTGGGTGGGTGGGACGAGATCAACCAAAGAATTGTATGCATATATGCATAACCCATGGACACAGACAATAGGGTGGTGAAGGCCTACAGAGGGGTTGTGAACAGGCTAGAAGGGGTCAGTTGGGGAAGAAGGGGGCATAAGTAATACTTTCAACAATAAAGATGTTTTAAAATAAAGCAAATAAAGAACTCTAGACTCAAGCATTTATTTCAGACTTAGTCCAGCCTCGTCTCCTGGTTCCTTCCTCACTTATCCTCTTGGTGGGGACCTGTGCTTACTGGTTACACTGCTTCCAGCTGGGAAAGATGCCTTTCTTCCAAAAAGTCTTGTTGTCTTCCTCCCGCAGCTCTTATGTTGATCCTAGGTCTCATTAGCCCTTGGAATGCATCCCAGTTTGACATCAGCTGCAAATTTAATTAATGTCCCAGGTAACCCTTCTGCACAGCACGGGAGAAGATGCTAATTAAAGCAGAGGCAAACATAACCCTCCTTCCCCCCTCATCCCACCCCCCCCCTCCAGCTCCTACCTGCCGTCAGTAGCCTCCATCCTTAGTATCCTAGTGGTTGTTAGTAGATTCCAGCTCCCTTCCCATTTGCATTCCATCTGTAGAATGTGATTTCCATTCTTTACATCAGCTGGACACCTACAATTTGATAGACTCTAGTTTGAAGTTGAGGTTTCCACCCTGGTTTATTCACAAGGTATGCCAGCTGATTATTCCCTGCTGTTCACTTGGGCTACTCACAAAGCCCCCAAGGTAACCATCTGGCTACCAAACCAGCCAGCCACAGAAACCTGCTCCCCAACCACACGTACTCACACTTCCCATCAAAACCTCCAGAGCCCCAGAATAAAAGCTGGCCCAGGAAATCATCGGGTTGTAATATAGGCAGAATGAAAGCCCTGCAAGGTCAGGATAGAGCATTGCTACAGGAATCCGTGACTCAGAGGCCCCCCAGACTCATCCCCATGAGATTTCCACAAACTCACTTTCTCACACAAGTTTAGCATTTCATCCTGTTCAGATTCATGCCAAATTAATAATAACCTGATTTGCCCTTGCTGGTTTGGCTCAATGGATAGAGCCTGCAGACTTGAGGATCCCAGGTTCATTTCCAGCCAAGGACACATGCCTGGGCTGCAGGCTCGATCCCCAGTAGGGGGCGTGCAGGAGGCAGCCGATCAGTAATTCTCATCATTGATGTTTCTCTCTCTCTCTCCCTCTCCCTTCCTCTCCGAAGTCAATAAAATGTATTTTAAAAATAATAATAATAATAACCTTAGTTTAAGGCTCTCACATTAGAGCAGAGGTCTCCACTCTGGCTGCTCATTTAGAATTATGGGGGGAGCTTTACAAATCCTGAGGCCCAGGCCACATTCCACACCAATTAAACCCAAACCTCCTTGAATGAAATCCAGGCATCAGTATTTTGTAAATGCCCCAGGTAACTGTAATGTGCAGCCAGTGTTAAGAATTACTGCACACGAGCAGATAGGCCGGACTGTATTCATTCTAACCCCTGTTTGAGGCAATGCTCCTTCTCTGAGGGATGGGAAGATTTAATTGGGGTAAAGAAAATTTTTTATTTAAGGACATTTTTTGAAATATATTTTTTATTGATTTCAGAGAGGAAGAAAGAGGAAGAGAGGGAGAGAGGGAAAGAAGGGGAGAGAGAAAGGGAAAGAGAGAGAGAGAGAGAGAGAGAGAGAGAGAGGAATATCAATGATGAGAGAAAAGCATTGATTGGCCAACTCCTGTGGGTGGAGCCCGAAACCTGGGCATGTGCCCTGACCGGGATTTGAACTGTGACCTCCTGGTTCATAGGTCAACACAACCACTGAGCCATGCTGGCCTGAGCTAAGGAGCATTCTTAGGAGAAAGGGCACACATTCTGGACTGGAATAAAAGGGGAAGGGAACCAGGTGTCAGAGGTTGCAGGGAAGGTACTAAGGTATTGCAGGCCAATATGACTTTTTATTGAATTGTAGCTGACATACAATATTTCATTAGTTTCATGTGTACAGCATAGTAATTTGATATTTTTATGCGTTACAAAGTTACCACCATAATAAATGTAGTTACCATGTCACTATACATAGTTATTACAATACTATTGACTATATTTCCTATGCTATACATTACAGCCCATGACATTGATTTTAGAACTGGAAATTTATACTTCTTATTCCCCTTCACCTATTTTGCCTGTCCCTCCACATTCCCTCCCCCCTTCTCTCTGGTAACCACCAGTTTGTTCTCTATCTATGAGTCTGTTTTGTCTTTATTGTTCTTTGTGTTAGATTCTACATATAAGTGAAATAATGTGGTATTAGTCTTTCTCTGATTTATTTCATTTAGCGTAATACCCGCTAAGTCTATCCACATTGTCACAAATGCCAGGTCAATATCTTTAATGCCTGGGGTCATCTCCATATCTGCAACATGGGAGGAACTTCATACTCTGCCTTTGGCTTCTGCTCTCTCCCTGTAGTACTTGATTCAGGCTCAGATTTTTACTGGGTTTACTCTGGTGCCATAGTTTGGTTAACAGGTGTGCTCATAGTGCTGTTGGGCTCACAGCGCACTCATGACACTGTGAGACATCGTTTCTGTAAAAAATATGAGCACTCCAACCACAACCTCATCTACAAACTTTTAGGTTGGGACTTCTTTCTTCCCTCCCATCTGCTTAAGCCCATGGCCAGGAGCTCACAGCGCCAAGCTGAGCATCTGATGCCTGGGTAGGCAAGTTTCCCTCAGATTGTCCCTTGCACTCTGGTCACTGCTCTCATGAATGGTGACTATTGCTCACAAAGAAAATGCAGGAAGGAAATGTAGCTGAACCAGCATAATTAGAGGCCACCTGAAACAACATCCCAAGTACAGGCCCTGGTAAACCCATCACATCAACTTCAAAGACAAGGCTAACTTGTTCATTCCTCTAGCCAGCTGTGTCCTTTCTGTTTAAGATAGCTCTTCCTTCTGGCTCATTTCCCTCAGTAGCTTCCTCCCAACAGTAAGACCTCAAATAACTGCTTCTGAGGTACCATCACTTTGCTTTCTTTGGGTTCCTATTATAGATTGAATTATGTGCCCCCAAATTAGTATTGAAGTCCTAACCCCTAGTACTTCATAATGTGATCTTATAATTTTTATAATTTTATTTCTTTTTATCATTATTTTATTGATTTGATGGGAGAAGGAGATAGAAGCATTATTGATGAGAGAGAACCATTGATTGGCTGCCTCCTACACACCCCACACTGGGGACTGAGCCCACAACCCAGACATATGCCCTTAACCAGAATCAAACTTGGGATCCTTCAGTCTGCATGCTGATGCTCTATCCACTGAGCCAAATCAGCTAGGACCATAATGTGACCTTATTTAGAAATAGGGTTGTGACAGATATAATTAGTCAAAATGTGGTCATACTGGAGTAGGGTGAGCCCCTAATTCAATAGGACTCATGTCTTTATTTAAAAAAAGGCAGGGGGGGTTGGAGACAGAGCCCACAGGGAGAATGCCATGTGAAGATGAAGCTAGAGACTGGGGTGATGCTTCTATAAGCGAAGGAACCCAAAGACTGCCAGGAAACTACCAGAAACTAGGGGAGAGGCATGGAACAGATCCTCCCTCACAGTCCTCAGGAGGAACCATCCCTGATGACACTCAGACCTCCAGCATCCAGAACTGTGAGACAATGTATTTCTGATTTTGGCACTTGGTGATGGCAGTTCTAGCAAACTTATCCAGTTCCCTTCACTCCCAAATATACCCAGGAGTCTGTCGTAAGTGATTGTTATTGGTCAGAACATCTTGGTTGTTATTCTGAAGAATGCTTTCTTCTATTTACTTCTGAGCACTGCCATGGATGTTCAGTCATTTATCTGTTTGTGTGTCTAAGGTCTCTTTCCCTACTTCTCAAGGACAAGCTCCCTGAGAGAGAGCATGGCCAGCAATTCATCGTAGCCCAGCCTCAGAAGCAAGATTGGGTTGAGTGCCAGCCCAACTCTAACTCTGTGACCTTGAGGGAAGTTATTTAATCTCTGTGCCTCAGTTTCCTCATCTGCAGAATGGGGATAATAATAGCATTTTCCATATAGGTTTCTGGTGAAGATTAAGTAAGCTTATATGCATAAGCCATTTATACAAGTCTTTGGCATGTTATAAATGCTATGCAAATGTTAACTATCACTATAAAGGGCAGAAGCATTACCAATTTTTTTAATGTATTTTATTGACTTATTACAGAGAGGAGGAGAGAGGGATAGAGAGTTAGAAACATCGATGAGAGAATCATTGATCAGCTGCCTCTTGCACACCCCCTACCGGGGATGCGCCCGCAACCAAGGTACATGCCCTTGACCGGAATCGAACCCGGGACCTTTCAGTCCGCAGGCCGACGCTCTATCCACTGAGCCAAACCGGTTCCGGCGCATTACCAATTTTATTCAATCCCAAACATCCAATGTCATTAACAGTGCCTGGGTACATAGCAGGTGCTCAATAAATGTTTATTGAGTGACTATAAGTTTGATTCCAATGATTTAGTATTTTCTTCTACTAAGATCTCTAACTAGAAAGTCCACTATGACTTTCCCTTCATCCAGAGGCTTAGAAAACAATGACTCCTTAATCAACATGTGTCAAAAATGGTTCCAGAGAGACATACTCAGAACCTCCACTTCTCAGAACCCTCGGCCTGCACCATGGGATGTCTTGCTCACTTGTCCTTGAAGATGAACAGTTTTAGGTTGAGCAAGTAGCAAAGACCATGAATGCAACTTTGTAGGTCCTCTTAATTTTGGAGGGGCTAGAAAATGGTTATTATTTCCCACAGAACTTGATTGGTAAGTAAAAATGAGTAACTTGATTGGTGCGTAAAAATGTACACATTATCTAGTAAGAGAAAAATTAAAAACACAAAGAAAAATGTCTAGTTTTATCAAATCTCCCAACGTCCTTTCTTCCAGAACAGACTGTGCAGAACCCCCAGCTTGTGTACTTGTGATGAAAGGAGCCTTCCTCAGAGATATAACTGGGAAAGCCTACTTCAGAGCAAACTGCTGGCTGAGGCTAAATTTATGATGGATTAAACATGTTCACCAGAACTTCCCTATCTCCCAGAGTCATACACAATCACAGATTGATGAACAAAGCTTTTACTAACATACATGCACACACAACACACACACACATTTACATTAAAATGGAAGGCATAACCAATGGCCACTGGATTTTGCAAAGCCCAGATGTTAAGGATGCTCTCTACAACATTACCACCTACTATTCCTGCTCAAACCGCAGCTGGGCATCTCAGCAGCCCTTTCTCATGCAAATATGCCAGCAGGACCCTGAGCTTCTGCAGCAAGCCCTGGATGAACTCAGAGCATTATCCAGCTGACAACATAATTTGCGAACCACCCTAGGGCAGAGAGCAGGAATCCCGGGGCAAGACAGACACATGTGTGTCAGGGAGATTACTAAACCTTCTAGCTGCTCCACAGTCAAGGGGTTGGGTGGGGAGAGGTGGGAAGACAGCCAGCAGGTTGGCAAAGGACCACAGAGTTACAGAAACCCTAAAAACAGGCCTTTGTTTATACTTACCTGCAGGGCTGCAAAGCAGGTCAGCACCCTGGAGGTCCTTCATTTCCGGTGGGGGGCACCGGTGTGCACTTGCTATTACCACTGCACCTTCTTTGAAATAAGTGATGTTGATGATAGTAACAGGGCATTAAGTGTTAGGAGTTGGATTGAGTAAGGGAAGTAAGGTTCAACTGGTAATTTAGGTCTGTCTTTCTCAGTCTCTAATATGTGGAAGCATCACCTTGAGATCCTGTGATGCCAGAAACCAATCACTGTTTCACTGATAGAGAGATGTGGACAGGAAGCCAGGAAGGCTGTTAACAACATTAATTGCTCTAACCCAGCCGTGGGCAAACTATGGCCCGTGGGCCGCATCCTGCCCATTAGGCTGTTCTATCTGGCCCACGGAGCCGAAAAAGCAGAGTGTTCTCTTGCTCTCCCCTCCGCTCCTTCACCAGCAGCCCAAGATGAGAGTGCCATTGTCAGGTTGCTTTTGTTCCGGCCCTCCGGTCCAGTTTAAGAACCCATTGTGGCCCTCGAGTCAAAGTTTGCCCACCCCTGTTCTAACCACTCACCCTTTAGCTGAGACGTTGTTAGCTGAAGCAGCCTCCACCTTGTTTGTCCCGTGTAAGTTTCTGTTATGTCCTGCCTAAGGGCTACATATAAATTTCTGTTTATGTTGCCTAAGATGTTTTCCCCAAAACCTTAATAAAAGGGATGGCAGGGCCAGAGCAGGGGGTAGTTCTCCCACTAGAGTTGGACTACCGTCTGGCCCCCCATATCGCCAAATTAAATTTCTTTTAGTCTCTTTTCATTTGTGTGTGGCCCTTCTCCAGAACCTGAACTCTGAACTAGGACCCTGAACCACGCAGGACGTGAAAGGGGATCCCACATGTGAAATGCCACGGCTTCTAGCCCACAGACCACACCTAGAGTAGCAGGGTCTCACTCAGGGTGTTGTTTTGTGAAGAGGAGTCAACTCTCTGCTATTGTCACTGGTAGTTTGAAATCGCCATAATGGGAGTATTTGTACCATGGAAAAATGGTAAATGCTACAAACCAAGACTTTGGTTGGGGACGGAGGGCGAGGTTGTTTGGTTTGTTTGCTTTTTGGTCTTGGTTTTGTTTTGTTTTGTTTTGTTTTTTACAGAGCCAGTTGCTAAACATTTACCAACTCTGTACAGATGAAATGACTCTTGTGCCCTGGGGATGAGCTTCTGAAGGTCACAGGTGCCCGTCATTAGCAGCAAAGCCTGCAGATGCTAGGGAATAGGCTCACATCATTTGTTCAAGGAACAGAGAGGGTCTAAGTGAGGTGTCAGCGGTGTTCATTCCACCAGCACAAATCTACTCTGCTTCAATATGGGACCAGCCTGAGGCTCAAGGTCAAGCCAGGGAGCCCCTCCAGTAGTGAGTCTCCCTGCGAAATTTGGAGGTGAGGGTGACTGGATCAATTCTGCCGCCATCCCCTAGCTGCCCGCCCCCCGGGTGCGTTTATTCCAGAGCCTGGTGGTGATGAGAAAGAAGAGGGTGCATTCCCCTCTACTTGGCCCATTCAAGACTCGGAGTCGAATCAGGGGCTTTAGAATGACAGTACCTTGCCCATTGACAAAGAGGACAGAGAGAAATCAAGGTGTTTTCTTTCCATGGAGAAGAGAACAAAGAATAATACACAACCATTACAGCCATTGACTTACCACTGGTGACTAGCTCCATTTCCATGGAAACAGAGAGTCGGACAGGAAAAAGAAAGGCTTTTGAGAATAAAAGAGGACTTTGTGCTGTAAGT
The DNA here is from genome assembly GCA_963924515.1 of Vespertilio murinus. NCBI lineage: Eukaryota > Metazoa > Chordata > Mammalia > Chiroptera > Vespertilionidae > Vespertilio > Vespertilio murinus. The sequence continues at coordinate 102,872,697 of OZ004710.1, forward strand.
CGCTTTTTACAAATAAAGCCAGCAGGGTGCTTCCACTCTCTCAGCCCTGACCCCTGCACTGCGCTCTGGCAAAGCCAGTGGACAGCAGGACAAAATGGCAAGAGGGCACCTGCCTGCCCACCAGGCGTCCAAACAGCCACGGCAGCCTGAGTCGGCAGGAGACCATTCAGTGTCAGCCCTGCAGAGGGAGAGATGTTCAGGCAAAAAGCAAAAAGTTGCCTATCATCAAAGAGAACAAAGCCTTATGCAAGCAGCTAGCTGCTTTTCGTAGATCCTTCCCACTGTAAAAATCTTATGTGCCTTTGAGAAAAATCAAGACTCTCCCCATTAAAATATTGTTTTGAAATGATGGTAAAGTTTCAAATATTGTGGTGCTACAATTGCACCCGCTGACACCCCCTTCCTCGGCACTTTAGGGGAGATTCTAGCAGAGCAGACTGGTATGAGGCTCTGGGTTCTGTTTCATGCCTGGGGCTCACACCAGAGGCCAACCGTATCTGTGGGCGCTCTACCCCCCACCATCTAGCTGGGCACATGGAGCTCCCTCCTGGGCAACCCAAGGGGTGGCCAAGCAGCAGCCTCTCGAGCCACATGCCTGGGCCACTTTATGCTAGTTTCATTGAAAGGAACTATTGTGAGAGAATCAATCCGACAGCCCACGTACAACTGCTATGGAGAGGAAAAGTAGAAATGAGGAGGAAATGAACCACCATGACCTGTGATGAGCACCTATCCCTCTTTTCAGATAGTCCAGTTTGCCTTGGTAACCATGACTCAAGAGTTGTCATGGTTATGAGTCCAGTAGCTAAAGAACTAATTTTATAGGCAAAACCTGAAGAAGAAAAAGGAGTGCTAAGGGCTCCAAAGTTGTATTGAGTGGCTGGGTGCTTCCAGAAGCTGTATCTGAAAGGCAGACTCAGACTCAGGCAAAAGTGATTCATACGGAAGGTGCTCCCTGGGGAAGCTGGCTAGCTTGGCTCAGCCCACAGAAGTTACATTTCCATAACTTCATATTATTTTATGAAAATTTAAGTACAAATTTTAAAACCTCCAAGCTATATAAATAAAAGCCTAAATGACCTAGCAACCAATCAACTGGTCACTATGATGCACATTAACCACCAGGGGGCAGACACTCAACGCAGGAGCTGCTCCCTAATGGTCAGTGCACTCCCACAGTAGGAGCACTGCTCAGCTGACCAACAGGTGCCAGACACAGGGTTGATGCCCAGCTAGCACCGCTGCTGTAGTACAAGCCTCTCCTAGTTGGGACTGACTAGGTGTGAGCCCGCAGCAGGCACAGCAGGGCCAGAATGAGCGAAAGAAGCAGGTAGCCTGGCCTTTGGGTATGGGGCCAAAACTGGCAATGCGACATCCCACGAGGGGTCCTGGATTGCAAGAGGGCACAGGCCAGGCTGAAGGACCTCACCAGTGCACGAATCTGTGCACTGGGCCTCTAGTAAATAATATTTTTTTAAAAAAAACAAAACATGGGGAAAATACATTTGATGACACTTGACAGCCCAGATCATAAAAGGACAAGGACACATGTACAGTCAGAGTAATGTTGAGCCTGTTCCGAGAAAGTTATTTTATATATATAATTGATTTTTTTACAGTGAGAAAGTGAGTGGGATAGAGAGCTAGAGACATCAATGAGAGAGAAACATCGATCAGCTTCCTCCTGCACACTCCCTACTGGGGATGTGCCCGCAACCAAGGTACATGCCCTTGACTGGAATCGAACCTAAGACCATTCAGTCCGCAGGCCAATGCTCTATCCACTGAGCCAAACCTTTTACGGCGACACTTGTGTTTTTTTTTAAGTTGAGAATAACCTAAATTGATTTCACAGCACACAATTAACAAGTCACTTTACCCCTGTGGAATTCCAGGTTTCTGGCAGAGAAGTTTCAGCACACCATTGGAGCATATATATATATATATATATATATATATATATATATATATATATATATATATACTAATATGGGCCCTACCTGGTTTGGCTCAGGATAGAGCATTGGCCTGCAGACTGAAGGGTCCCAGGTTTCTTTCCCGTCAGGGCACATGCCTGGGTTGCAGGCTGGATCCCTAGTAGCATGGTATACCAGAGGCAGCCGATCAATGATTCTCTCTCATCATCAATGTTTCTATCTCTTGCTCCCTCTCCTTTCCTCTCTGAAGTCAATAAAAATATATTTTTAAATAATAAATAAATAAATCCTAGTTTGAGTAAAGTCTGACTTTACTCGCATTATCCCTCTCCCAAGGTGGCACATATTAGGGCCAAGAGAGGTCTTTTCTGTTCGTGATTTCTCCCACAGAGGAAAGTGAGAGTATGTGAGTGAACATCTGGACTCCCTGCCTGTACCAGACTCTGCCAAGGAGGTTCTTTTCTCTCTTGCCCCATCTGGAGTACTGAATGGTGACTGCATGACCAGGAGGCAGGAAGAAGCAGAGAGAGCAGTACATTGAAAGCTCAGAGGGCATTGAAGTGATGTGGACCCTACTAACTGCATTACAGACTGCACATGAAGCCTGCCCAGGAGCCCCTAGAGATGCTTCACCGGCAACCCTCTCCCCATTGGCCCACAGGCACCCCCAGTACTCCTCGGGCCTTACCCACATATGCACACATACTACGGCTGGCTCCTTGTGCATCTTCCCAATGGCAGTAGCAATAGCAAGATTTGGCAGATGGCTAGTGTGCATGGGCAGAAAGTTGGCCCAAATCTGTGGGCAAGAGAGACCACTGTACTTAAGCTTTAGTGCAGTCTTTGGAGAAAAAAGAAGGGGGGAGACTGCCGGCACTTGACCTGGTGTGTTTCAAGATCGAGAGAAGATATACAGCGTAGTATTCCATTGTGAGATGTACCACAGTTTTCTAACCCACTCATCTGCTGATGGGCACTTAGGCTGTTTCCAAATCTTAGCTATGGTGAATTGTGCTGCTATGAACATAGGGGTGCATATATCCTTTCTGATTGGTGTTTCTAGTTTCTTGGGATATAGTCCTAGAAGTGGGATCATATGAGCATAACCAGTGGACACAGACAAAAGGAAGGTGAGGGCATGAACGGGAGTAGGGGGGGCTTTGGGGGAATAAGGACACATATGTAATACCTTAATAAAGAAAAAAGAGAGAGAGAAGCTACTACCCTGTTTCCCCAAAAATAAGACAGTGTCTTATATTAATTTATTCTCCCAAAGATGTGCTAGGTCTTATTTTCAGGGGATGTCTTATTTTTTCATGAAGAAGAATATGGTACACATTTATTGTTAAATGAAAATAAAGGACATTTATTACCTGTATACGGTACGGTAGTACGGTAGTTGTCAACACAAACCAGACAAACTGTGAATCCTACAGTATCAAGATTTTACTCATTTATTCAATGACAATCATGTTATCATCTTCTGGAACATCATCATAACAATCCAATTCCTGAATTTCCTGGTGAATTTCTGTGACTCCATTTCTTTCAGAATCAGTGGACCAAATCTCTCATGTTTAGCAATAGCACTGTCTTTAAATGAGTACTTCTTGTCAAGGTAGCCTGCTCGCAGTGCATTTGCAATGCAACTGTCCTTGATTTTCTCCCATGAATTCTTCACCCAAGTTAAAATTTCTTGCAGTTTAGGTTTCACAAAGTTTCCACGCTGATTTCTCTCCATCCACACAGCAGTGACGTCAGGACTCCGCGTAAAGTCACTGGTTGCTAGACGCCAGTCGGGGCGGCCCTAGCGACCAGTTTACAGTAAATTAATTTTCATCCTGAGACAGAACCTGGGGGCCTTATTTTCGGGGGGATGCTTTATATTTCACTCAGAAGGAAACCTATAAGCGGGTCTTATTTTTGGAGGATGTCTTATTTTCGGGGAAACACAGTAGTATAGAAGCTTAAGATCTCTGCCACAAGAGGGAGCAAGAAGCATGAAGCAGGTGTATCCATGGAAGGTCTGAGAAGACCTCAGAATCTCTAGCAGGGTTAATGGAAGGCATTTCTCTCCAGAAGGCAGTTAGTAAAGACTGAAGGAGAGATTGTTACTTTAAATGCAAAACTTCAAGGGGAAAAAATCAAGAAAACATGACAGACACCACTAAAGGATCATGATAATCATCCAGTAACCATCCCAAAGACATGGAGATCTGCAACTTACCCAATAAATAATTCAAAATACTTGTTTTAAGGAAACTTAATTAGCTACAAGAAAACACAGAGTGGCAATTCCAAGGAATCAGCAAACAATATATGAACAAAATAAAAGTTTAACAACGAGATAAAAATCATAAAAAAGGCCGAAACTGGTTTGGCTCAGTGGATAGAGCGTCAACCTGCAGACTGAAAGGTCCCAGGTTCAATTCTGGTCAAGGACATGTACCTTGGTTGCGGGCACATCCCCAGTAAGGGGTGTGCAAGAGGCAGCTGATTGATGATTCTCTTTCATCGATGTTTCTAGCTCTCTATCCCTCTCCTTTCCTCTCTGTAAAAAAATCAATAAAATATATTTTTAAAAATAATAATAACACACCACCCTAACTGGCTTGGCTCAGTGGATAGAGCATTGGCCTGCAAACTGAAGGGTCCCAGGTTTGATTCTGGTCAAGGGCATGTAATTTGATTGTGGGTACATCCCCAGTAGGGAGTGTGCAGGAGGCAACTGAATCATGTTTATCTCTCATCGATGTTTCTAGCTGTCTATCCCTCTCCTTTTCCCTCTCCCTTCCTCTCTGTAAAAAAAGTCAATAAAATATATTTTTTAAAAACCTAACATGCTTAGGAATAAATTTATCCAAATTGATATACAAATTTAACTCAATTCCTATCAAAATTCCAGTGAGATTTTTTATAGATATAGACAAGAGTATTCTAAAATTTTATGGAGAGGCAAATGAACTAGAGTCACTAAATAATTTTGAAAATGGAGAATGTGGCAGAAATCACTCTACCTTACTCTATGGCTATAATAATTAAGCCTGTGTGTTATTGACACTGGAACAGGCAAATAAATTAGTGGAACAGCATAGAGAACCCAAGCATAGTCACAGACAAATACAGACAGCTGTTTTTTTTTTTTTACAAAAGTGCAAAATCAATTCAATGGAAGGTAGTGATGGAGCAATTGGACTTCCATCAGCAAAAATATGAACCTTGACCTAGCAACATCATATAAAAATTAATTCAAAATTAATTAATCCAAAATTAATAGCACATAGACAAAATAAAATATAAAACTATAAAATGTTTACAACATAAGAACCTATAGGAGAAAGTCTTTGGGACTTGGATTATGCAAAGAGTTCTTACACTTGATACTAAAGCATCTATATATATAAAAGCCAAGTGACCAGAACAACAGAATGACCAGAACGACTAGAATGACCAGTCGCTATGATGCACACTATGGCGGGTGGCCAACTTGGCCCTATCGGGGCCCAGATCGACTCATCACAATCTCCAGGGGCCCCTTCCTCCAGCAGGCCCAGCCCCTGATCGGCCCCTCCCACCCCAATCAGGGTCAGGGCCAGTGGCCAACAGCCCATAGCCCCTCCCATGGCCTCCCTGGCCCCTGATCAGTGCCACCCACCCTGATCAGGGGCAGGGCCAGCCGGCCAACCTCCCGTGGCCCCTCCCCCTGGCTGGTCTGGCCCCCAATTGGGAGAGAGGGCCAGTTGGATCCCACCTGTGCATGAATTCATGCACTGGGTCTCTAGTAATTCATAAAAGGAAAAATGGACAAATTGGACTTTATCAAAATAAAAAATAAAAAACTTTTACTCTGAGAAAGACCCTGTTAAGAACATGAAAGACAAGTTACCACCTGGGAGAAAATATTTGCAAGCCGCATACATAGCCAACAAAGCACTCATATCTGGAATGTACAAAGAATTCTCACAATTCAACAATAAAGACAAAGGCCACCAGACCTTGGACTGAGGAGGATATACCGTTGGCCAACAAGCATCTGCTTAACCATCAGAGAAGGGTGTCATTACCCTGCTCTTCCCACGAATCTTAGCTAAACTCCCCAATTCTCCGAGGCCATCCCTGCCCCCTTCTTACCTCCCTTTTTCCTTCTCCCAGCCTAAACCTGACCGCCCTTATTTGGTCCTCGTAGGCTCTCTCTGTTCCTAAATTGGCCCTCCCCGTCTCCTCCATGCTGTGGACCTCATCTTAGCATCAGGAGGAAAGCAATTCTGAGCAGTTAAATCTCACCACATCAGACCAGCCACTGAAAAGGGAGGCAGGGTGGCGAAGGGAAGAGGGACTTTCAGGCTCGGGGAGGAGGAGAAGAGATTGAACACAGCTGAGTTGAGGCACAGGCGTCTTTTTGGTGTTCCCCACATCAAACCAGAAGCCACCAAATTATCTCTCCTCTCTTCTTCTCAGATCTGCAAGCGTGGACTTGAGATTTTCGATTCCCTAAGCAGCAAAGCCTTTGCTATTCAAATCAGTCTTAACGGTGCCACTTCATGGCGAACCAGCTGACCTCTGGTTATTTCACATGCAAAATATGGTCAGCGTGGAAGAGGAATGTCTGGTTAAGGGGCAGGCCTAATTAGCAGTGTGGGGGGAGCTGGCGAGTGTGTGTGTGTGATCCATAGGGACACATAGACCCAGAGTTAATACAGTGGAGGGTGGAGGCCCTCAGGATCCTTTGAAACTCCCAGGTGGAATCCAGGTCGGATGTACATCCTGTATGGACCTTTCCTGCCCAGCCAGGATATCCTGTGTTTGTCAAAAGGACTGCACAGGGAAGCCCTGACCATTGTCCTTCCCCAAATCTGCCAGTCAGCCCCTCCCAGCCTACGACAACCACCACAGGCAGAGGAAGAGTAACTCTGGAAACCGTGTTATCAGCATCCTCCATGGACTTCCTCACCTCCTCCCAAACCTCGTTAGCTCCAAGCTCCTTAGCATCCTCAACCAGAAATCCGGGCGGCTGGGATGGGGTCAACGCTCTGAAGTCAGCCCCCTTGCTTTTGCCAAGACCTGCCTCTGCACAGCTCCGAGTGCACGGCTGGAGGCCTGGGCCCCGATGGAGCCCCGGCTGGGGCCTGGGGCTGCTGCCCTCCGCCTGGGCTGGCCGGCTCAGCTGCTCTGGGTCTCAGCCCTGAGCTCTGCTGTCTCCCCGCCGACTCCTCCTTCTCCTAGAACCAGCTCCAGTTTGGGAAGATCTGTCCTCGGCCTTGATAAATGCAATGCCTGCATTGGAACGTCTATTTGCAAGAAGTTCTTTAAAGAAGAAATAAGGTCAGAATCCCAATCAGATCATTCTGAGGGGCAAAATGCTGTTCCTGTGATTAAAGGTATCCAGGAGTTTGTTGGCAATGCGCCAGGATGGAACTTATGGGTGGGAGCTAAAGCAAAGCCCTTTAATCAGAGTAGCGATGGGTTGAGGTTGGGGTAGGGGGATGGGGTGTGAAGCCAACTTTGAGCCCTAATTGCTAAATTCAATGTGTCCTTTTGAAGTGCAAGCTTAAAGTTTATTTTCTATGAAGGGAGTAATCTGGGACTATGGCACTGACCAAGTTCATTTCTCAAAGGGGGGGGGGATTTATAGAAAACCTACTATGTGACAGGCATTTTATGTGTGTTAATCTTCACCCGAGGATATTTTTCCATTGGTTTTTAGAAAAATTGGAAGGGAGGGGAAGAGATAGAGAGAAACATCGATGGGAGAGAGACACATCGATTGGTTGCCTCCTGCACACACCTCCACCAGGGCCGGGACACCTGCAACCAAGGTGTGTGCCCTTGACCGAAATCAAACCCAGGACTCTTCAGTCTGTGGGCTGATGTCCTATCCACTGAGCCAAAACGGCTAGGGAGTAACAGACATTTTTTTCTTTCCTTTCTAACATATTTTTAAATATATATTTTATTGATTTTTTTTTTTTTGCAGAGAGGAAGGGAGAGGGATAGAGAGTTAGAAACATCAATGAGAGAGAATCATTGACCAGCTGCCTTCTGCACACACCCCACTGGGGATGTGCCCACAACCAAGGTACATGCCCTTGACCAGAATCGAACCTGGGACCTTTCAGTCCACAGGCCGACGCTCTATCCACTGAGCCACACCGGTTTCGGCCATAACAGACATTTTAAAGCTATTTTTACATACTCGCTTCTTCATCCTGGGAGTTAGCGTTTTTCACTCATTATTCAGATAGCAAACGGAGACATATGAAGATTAAGGGACTTGTTCAAGGCCACCACCCAGTAAGTGGCACATCTGGGATTGAAGCCAGGGCGGTTCGCTCCCAGGTTTCTGCACCATTTTCTGTTGTGAGATGTTGCCTTGATGGGAGGAAAAGCCAGGTTCAGTGAATTGCAATGCGCATGGCTCTCACCAAAGAAGGGATCACACTCTGGAAGCCAAGCCTGTCAACACGCAGTCCACGAGCCTTTGTCACGGCCAAGGCCAGGCCCCGGCAGGTGTTGCAGGTGTTGTGCAACATGGCTATCGCTCCGTCACTGGCCTCCAGGGGTTTAGGAGGAGGGAGCTGTGTTATAAATAACAATGGGAAGGCCTGGCCTGATGCAGGCCAACAGCAGAGTGCAAAGGACCCCTGGGGACTGGAAGAAAGGGATATGAATTCCAAATGGGGTCTGTGGTCCCCTGACTCGCTCCCCCATCCCACCCCCTCTCCAGGGCTCTGCTGGCCTCTGGCTCTGGCGGCGTTGTGACGAGTCCCTGCTTGGCCCTGCTACGGCTCCCAGGTGGATCCTAAAAGGCCTCTTCTTCCAGGTTTGACAGCTGGCTGGCCACCCAAGCTGAACTGCCTCTGGGCCACTTGCCTTCTTACCCTGCAAATTACTCGGATGACTCCAAAACCTGGCGCCCCGTGGAGATAGCAAGGCTGGTCAGCGCACAGCAGCATGAAATCTCAGACAGGAGAATCTGCGCCTCTGCGGCAGCCCCCAAGACCTGCAGCATCGAGCGTGTCCTGAGGAAAACGGGAAGGTTCCAGAAATGGCTGCAGGCCAAGCGCCTCACACCGGACCTGGTGCAGGTAAGCAAGCTGGTTCTGTGGCTGGAGGCTGGGGGGGTAAGGGGGGGGGATAGTAGAGCAAGATGAAGGAGGTGTGTGTACTCCCACCCCACATCTCTGTCTGGGGAAAAAGAGTTGTGTTCTGTCTAAAGTGGGACCAGACAATGCCATGAGACGGTGTGTGACAAGAAATAAATCTAAACAAGATTTATCCGTTCATCCTAATGAGCTTATAGATATAGACACTTTGCAAAAAGTCTATCAGCATGGAAATGCCCGGCACAGCGGTTGGTAACATGGGGTTCCCGTTCTTCAGTTGGTTGTGCCAAAACTTTATGAGTTTTATCATCTTGTGTTAACAGCAGCTGAACAAGACTTCCTTATTTCTGCCCAAAATGCATCCATTAGCACCACCTTGCTAAAACAGTCAAAGCTATAATCATTTTCACTTCATTCTGACCCTCTCCTAGCCCATCTTTTCATCCCGCCATAGACTTTCTTCCCTTCCTTATAAAAGACAGAAAAATATCAACACCTGTTTTTGTAAATTGTGGCTCCATTCCTGCTCCATCCACCAAGATCAAGGTCATTGCCCTCCCATTTTGGCACCATCTCCTGTCCTCCTTTCCAGAGACCCTTGGCCGTAAGGTTCCACAGCATGACCAAGAAGCTCTACACCCTTCCCCTCCCATATGAGTAGCATCCAAACTCCTGCTCTTTCCTTCTTAACAAAACCCATCTAGCAGACTGCTTTGAGTAAATCCATCATTAATAAAGGGGGGAGCCCAAACCGGTTTGGCTCAGTGGATAGAGCGTTGGCCTGCGGACTCAAGGGTCCCAGGTTCGATTCCGGTCAAGGGCATGTACCTTGGTTGTGGGCACATCCCCAGTGGGGGGCGTGTAAGAGGCAGCTGATCGATGACTCTCTCTCATGGGTGTTTCTAGCTCTCTATCTCTCTCCCTTCCTTTCTGTAAAAAATCAATAAAAATATTTTTTTTAAAAACCAAGGAGGGAGAGCAAACTCACTTATCCACCCAAGAGATTTGAAAACAGGTGCTTAAGCAAACACTTGTGCATGAATATGTATATCAGCACTGTTCCCAGTAGCCAAAAGGTAGAAACAGCCCAAATGTCCATCAACTAATGAATGGATACACAAAATATGTTCTAGCCATACAATGAAATAGTATCCTGTCATAGAAAGGAGCAAAGTACTAATGCATGCTACAACATGGATGAACCCTGGAAAAATCATGCCAATAAAAGAAGCTAGACACAAAGGCACAAGTATTGTATAATTCCATTTTTAAGAAATGCCCAAAATAGGCAAATCCATAGAGACAACCATCAGGTTGGTGGTTGCCGGGGCTGAGGGGAAGAAAGAATTAGGAGTGACTGCTTATGGGTACAGGTTTCTCTGGGGGGTGGTGAAAAAATTCTGGAGTTGGAGAGTGATGATATTTGCACAGCCCTGTGAGTGTACTAAAAGCCACTGAATTGTACACTTTAAAATAGTTAAAGTGGCCTAGCTGGCATGGCTCAGTGGTTGAATGTCGACCAATGAACTAGGAGATCATGGTTCGATTCCTGGTCAGGGCACATGCCAGGTTGCAGGCTCGATCCCCAGGAGGGGGCGTGCAGAAGGCAGCTGATCAATGATTCTCTCTCATCATTGATGTTTCTTCTCGCTCCCTCTCCCTTCCTCTCTGAAATCAATAAAAATATTTTTAAAAATAAAATAAGTCCTACCGTGTTTTCCCAAAAATAAGACCTACTTCATGGAAATATAATACGTCCCCTGAAAATAAGACCTAGCGCATCTTTGGGAGCAAAAATTAATATAAGACACTGTCTTATTTTCTGGGAAACAGGGTAGCTGGTTTAGCTCAGTGGATAGAACATTGGCCAGCAGACTGAGGGGTCCCAGGTTCAATTCCAGCCAAGGGCTCATGCCTGGGATGCAGGCTCGATCCCCAGTAGGGGACATGCTGGAGGCAGCGGACTGATGATTCTCTCATCATTGATGTTTCTCTCTCTCTCTCTCTCTCCCTCTCCCTTCCTTTCTGAAATCAATAAATATATTTTAAATTAAAAATAAAATAAAATAGTTATAGTGGTGAATTTATAATGTGTGAATTGCACCTCAATTTAAAAAAAGAAAGAATAAGCCATTTTAAAAATGTCACCAATCCTCTGAGCCCATCCTCTTAGAGCATTGAGAGGCATTGGGCAGCTAAAGCTAATCATCTCAGTCATGTCAGGATGTTAACAGCTACCGCATGCCACCATGAGCCCTGCGAGGAACCTTTTGCCTATAAAGCCAGTCTCACAAAGCCCCTCTAGCCTGGCCCCTCACTCTCAGACCTTCCTAACACAGCCTTGCAGTTTTCCTCCCACCAAATCCCGATTCGGCCCCGAATCCTTCTAATGATGATCCATGCAAGCAGCCTCTGCCTGATCTCGGATGGAATATGTGATTAAAGCAATTTCTATGTTACCATTCCTTTCAGGTTTGGCTAAACATGAATCCTAATTTCTGGTTTAAAATCATGAAATTGCTGTTTATATGGGGGCTGCAACTGGAGCGAGAGTGTGGGATGGACAGTAGGGAGATTTGCTTCATCTTTCAACTCACACCAAATGTCCCAGTGCCTGTCCGTGGGCCAGCCTCAGGGACTGTCTCAGAATATGACATAAGTGGGTTTTCCCTGATTTCCTCAAAAGCCACTTTCCAATAGTTACTAGGCTAGAACCCTGCATGTGTGTCGGTGTGTGTTTGAGTGAAGAAACTCACAGGGTTTGCTCATAGAAGTAGGTAGGGAGAGAAGGAGAGGAGAAACAAAAGAAACTTGAAGCCCTGGCTGGTTTTGCTCAGTGGCTAGAGTGGTGGCCTTCAGACTGAAGGGTCCCGGGTTCAATTCTGGTCAAGGGCACATGCCTGGGTTGCGGGCTTGAGCCCCAGCAGGGGGCGTGCAGGAGGCAGCGGGTCCATGATTCTCTCTCATCACTGATGTTTCTATCCCTCTCCCTTCTTCTCTGAAATCAATAAAAATCTATTTTTAAAAAAGAAAAAGAACATTGAAGGCAGGATGGATCTGATGGATGCAGGAACCTCAGAACTTTGTAGTTCTCCTTATGAATAAGACCAATTAGGATGTCAGGCCTCAGAGGGAAGGCAGGGGAGGGTGGGGGTAAGGAGGAGAGATCAACCAAAGGACTTGTGCATGCATATAGGCCTAACCAGTGGTCATGGACAACAGGGGGTGGGCATACATGAGGAGGGGTTTGGGATGGAAATGGGGGGATGAGGACAATTACCGTATTTGCCGGCGTATAAGACGATTTTTTGGCCCTGAAAAATACGTATTTGCCGGCGTATAAGACGACCCCCTAAAATTTCCACTAAAAATACAGAGTTTGTTATATACTCGCCGTATAAGACTACCCCCCACTTGGAGGCATATTTTTCAGGGCCAAAAAATCGTCTTATACGCCGGCAAATACGGTATGTGACACCATAATCAATAAAGAATTTTTTTTTTAAAGCCCCAGTTGCCACCATCAGAGACTGAGTGAGCCAGGGAGCCCGTGGTTCCCTTCCCACAGGGCCACGTGCACTCTACTGAGCTGCAGCCAAGGAACCAGGATCAGGAATTAGGAAGGGGGTGAAGCAACACAGTGTGTGTGTGTGGGGGGGGGGGGGGCACTTATGCTAATAAAGCTGTGACTTTTATCCTCTAAAGGCTGCATTGTTCAGAAGGGAGTGTCCCACGGCCTGAATTCCTGGTCCACAAACAGAAACGCAGCCAAGAACCCGCCCAGGTTTCCCTGAGGTGCTTGTTCAAACAACACCGCAGAGAAGGCTTCCTCTGCTGTGGAGCCAGGGTCAGAGGCAACTGCCCTCCCACTCCCCTCAGCAGCACGGGCTCATCAGGGGAAAACACAGACCCCCATTGTGTCCCCTTCCCCTCCCTTCACTAGCAGCTGCCTCCCACACTGTTCCAAACACAATCCCTGCTTCTCCTCAAGTGGGAGGGGGCTTGATTGACGTGGAGGCACTCCTCCCACTAGATGGCGGTATAGCCTGTTCAGGAAGCTTTGTGTAAACAATGGCTGACAATTTTACTTCCTTGATCTCAATTATTTGTTAAAATAGAATAAGGAAAATCAGCATATTAGCCAAAATGCACATTAACAATTTAATCAGAATATGGGTTGAGAGGTAAATAGGAGACAGATAAAATTTACTTTTGTGTAAGTTTAATTAAAAAATACTTAAGGGCCGAAACTGGTTTGGCTCAGTGGATAGAGCGTCGGCCTGTGGACTGGAAGGTCCCGGGTTCGATTCCGGTCAAGGACATGTACCTTGGTTGCGGGCACATCCCCAGTGGTGGGTGTGCAAGAGGCAGCTGATCGATGCTTCTTTCTCATCGATGTTTCTAACTCTCTATCCCTCTCTCTTCCTCTCTGTAAAAAATCAATAACATATATTTTTTAAAAATACTTAAGGGGCATTCACAGGCCCCAGGAAGGTATATAAGGGTCAAGACAAGGCCCCTGCTCCCTGGGAAGTGACCCCCGAATGGGAGAGAGAGGCCATATTCAACTGGTTCAGCTACAAGGCAGGTTGTGATAAAGTGTTCCAATAACAACGGACATTTTATACTGGAGCCATACTTAGTTTTTAGACTATAAATATTTTCATCTCTCACAAGCTACCAGGTTGAGGACTAAACATTGCATTTGTTCTTTAAAAATAATATGGCTATAGATCAGCCAGCGTGGCTCTGTGCTTGAGCCCAACCCATGAACCAGGAGGTCATGGTTCTATTCCCAGTCAGGGCACATGCTCGGGGTTGTGGACTTGATCCCCAGCGGGGGGCATGCAGAAGGCAGCTAATCCATGATTCTCTCTCATCATGGATGTTTCTCTGTCTCTCCCTTCCTTTCTGTAGTCAATAGAAAATATTTTTAAATAAAAATAGCATGGCTATATTGATGCGGGGGGGAGAAAAACAACTGACTGCTGGCTGTAGCATTTCATACTCACCTAAAATGGAAGTTAAAGATGAAATTATTATGAATGGAAAAGGAAATTTAAACAAGTAAAATGCCTTGCCCCTCTCACACAGGGCAATGTGCCCAGGACATCAACACACATCCTCCGGCTGAACAGCCTTCTGGAAAGTACAGCCCCTTCCCAGGTGCACTGTGACCACGAGATCATGAGATTTTGCACCCCATGACCCTTGTGAAGTAGTCATGGTGATTCTGTTGCTGCCCATGGATGGGCGTTTTAGGTGCCAACCAGAAAGATTATGGCCTGGATGCCAGCCCCCACTCCTGGCCACACACACACATAGCCCACTTCCAATCATGGAATTGTGGAATCGTAGAGTTGAAAATAACTAAACTTTGGCTCATGGGATTTGTTTAGGGTTAAAATCACCGAGACTTTATGACCTCCGCATTTTTTTAAATTTAAATTTGAGAGGTTTTGTGATCTAAGAAACAGTCTTTAGAACATAATCAGTATAGCTATTAGTTGTATCATTAATTCTTTCCATTGAGTGTCTTTATAGATTGTGAGGAAGTGTGCCCATCACTCTCAGTCCCACACTGTACACAAGGCCCCTGCCAAGTGCCCAGTTGTGGTAGATCAGCAAGCACCGCCCCTCCCTCTCCCACCCCACCCTACCCTACCCACCCTCCATCCCAGGCCTCTGCCAGTCTATTCTGTTCCTCATCTGGGGGCCGAAACCTGTTTTGAACAAGGTCACGCCCCCCCCCCTCCTGAGTCTGTCTCTGCCCAGGGCCCACTTTCACCCCCTCCAACCCCAGGATGTCCCCTACTAGCAGGGCCTGACCTCCTCACCACCCCCCTCGCCCCACAGGGCCTGCCCAGCCCTCTCCTGCGCTGCCCATCACAGCGCCTCCTGGACCGCGTGGTCCGGCGCTACGCTGAGGTGGCTGACGCCGGCAGCATCTTCATGGACCACTTCACAGACCGCGACAAGCTGCGTCTGCTCTACACACTGGCTGTCAACGCGCACCCCATCCTCCTACAGGTACGCAGGCACCCCCAGGGACTCTGAAGAGGGCCACCCTGGGTTGAGCTCACTCTCCCTTTTGGGGCAACCAAGCCATGTTAGTGCCTGTGGGAGCTGAATGGGTGGGGAGCCTTCAGCCACCCTCACCGCCCGAGGTTGCCCCGAAGGCTCTGTGAAGGAGGCAGCGCTGGCAGTGCCCCCAAAATCAGGAGGATTTTTTTTTTAAAAACATATTTTTATTGATTTCAGAGAGAGAGGGAGAGATAGAAATGTCAATGATGAGAATCATGGATGGGTTGCTTTCTGCATGCCCCACACTGGGGGTCAAGCATGCAACCCTGGCCTGTGCCCTGACCAGGCATTGAACCATGACCTCTTGATTCGTAGGTCAATGCTCAACCACTGAACCACACTGGCCAGGCCAGAAATCAGTAAGATCTGGGCAAGCCCAGGAGATGGGGAAATAGCTAAAAAATGACCCCAAAATGCCCTGCAGCTACAGTTGAAAAGGACCAAGAAAAAGGAAGTAATCTAAGTGTCTGCTAATAGGAGGCTGATGACATCACTAAGGTTCTAGAGCAGGGGTTCCCCAAACTTGTGTCACCCAGGAGAGCCTTCAGGATTTTTGGTCTATCACAGGCTCTGGTGCCTGCACTAGTATTTTTATTTTTTAAACTAGAGGCCCAGTGCACAAAATTTGTGCACTCGTGGTGGGCAATTGCCACCTGCACTCACCAGCCTGAGCCCAGCTTCTGGCTGAGTGGTACTCCCCCTGTGGGAGCGCACTAACCACCAGGGGCAGATCCTGAGCATCTGCCCCCTGGTGGTCAGTATGCGTCATAGCGACTGGTCGTTCTGCCATTCACTCAATTTGCATATTAGCTTTTTATTATATAGGATATATTTTTATTGATCCTCAGAGAGGAAGAAAGAGGGAATAAGAAACATCCATGATGAGAGAGAAACATGGATTGGCTACCATCTGCATGCCCCACACTGGGGACCAAGCCTGAAACCCAGGCATGTGCCCTGACCAGGAATCGAACCGTGACCTCCTGGTTCATAGGTTGATGCTCAACTATGGAGCCACTGGCCAAGTGCTGCATTCTTATTTTTTAAAAATTTTATTTTAAATCATCTTATATTTACCCTCTTTCCTCCCCCCATGGCCTCTTCCTAAGCAGTGCTATTTGTGAAATCTCAAATAGTAGTCATATTTTTTCAACTGTATAACTCTTAAAATAAATATATTCCCCTGAATCTGAATTCCATCTAAAATCCTGGCAAGTGCCTCAGCATTCTCGAATCTTTCTTGGGGACACTGTGAAGACGCAATCTACCGCATGGCAATGGAGCTTCTTCCTCCAAATCTATTCATCCGAAACAAGAACAAAAAGGGGGCAGGGATGGGGTGGGGTGTTGCCTTGTTCTAAGAGGTACAGGGGAAGAGGGAGGGAGGGAGGGAGGGAGGAATAGAGAAAGAGAGTGTGGAGGCATGCTGTGTCTGTGAATATTCTCTCTCCAACCCTCTAATGCCCCCGCCTCCTCCTGCCTTGGCAGATCTTCCCTGGAGCGGAGGGATGGCCGCTGCCCAAGTACCTGGGCTCCTGCGGCCGGTTCCTGGTCAGCACCAGCACCAGCCCGCTGCGGGACTTCTACGCTGCACCCCCAGAGCAGGCAGCCGACCTGGCCCACCAGCTCCTCAGGATCCTAGAGTCCCTGCGGAGCAACGATCTGAACTACTTCCTCTACTTCACCCATGTGGACGCCTCCATGTTTGGCATCTTTAACAACGGGCATCTGTTCATCCGGGATGCCAGTGCCCTGGGCGTCATCGACAGGCAGGAAGGTACTCGGCAGGGGCCCCGCTGAGCAGCTGTCAGAGGGCAAGTCGGAGTGACAGGAGCTTGGAGGGCTGCCCGGGTGGTGCCACTGGGCCTCTCCAGGCTCCGTATGTCACAGTGAGGGCACCCCCAGTTCACGTCAGATGTCCCTCCCCCTTTAGCATCCCTGCTCCAAGTCTAACTCCAGAGGGGAACTGACCTTGACCTTGTCCAAGGGGATGGGGGGGGCGCTTTGCATCATGGCACAGCCCCAGGGGCAATCTGTGGTCCAATTCAGTGTGTGTGGCCGGGGCCCTGCCCTTCCTCACACACACCCCCCCTCCCCCGGACCCATGGCCCTCAGTACCTTTCTCACCTGATGCTTTCAGCCTTTATCTGAGACGTAATTGGCTGATCTGCTTGTATCACAGTCCATTTTAGTGCCTTTGCTTTTTATCAAGTTTCCAATGAAAAAGCTCGGCACCTCAGGTCTAGGAGTGACTCATGTTCGCCACCGTGTGCCCGGCTCGGCAGGGTCCTGCAGGCCTTCACCCACCCCAGTCTCTAAGGGTAACCGAGCGTGTGTGAGCCCGATGATAGGACAGAGGACTTGTCCTTTTAATTTCTCAATACAGTTGTGTTGATGTCAGAGAGGAAGGGAGAGGCAGAGAGAGAGAAATAGAAACATCCATGATGAGAAGGAATCATGGACCGGCTACCTCCTGCACGCCCCACCCTGGGGATCGAGCCCACCCCCCTGACCAGGAATGGAACCGTGGCCTCCTGGTTCATAGGTTGATGCTCAACCACTGAGCCACATGGGCTGGGCGACAGAGGACTTTCTATGAGAAGGCCTACAAAGACAGGCCAATCAAGCCACGCCAGTGGCCGGCAAACTCATTAGTCCGCAGAGCCAAATATCAACAGGACAACGATTGACATTTCTTTTGAGAGACACATTGTTTAAACTTAAATTTCTCCTAACGCCACTTCTTCAACATAGACTCACCCAGGCCGTGGTATTTTGTGGAAGAGCCACACACAAGGGGCCAAAGAGCCGCATGTGGCTCTCGAGTCTCAGTTTGCCGACCACGGAGCCACAGTAACTCATTTCCTCATTTGCTGTTATGAGAACAAATGAGGCTGATTCCAGAACATTCGGGATACGTAGACCACGGATGTCAGACCCGCTGATACGTGTTCTGCGTTACCTGTTCTTTGTATTTCCCGAGTCCCCTAATTCCACAGGAAGAATGGGGGGATGGCAAGGGGAGGGGAGGTTAGCCCTGGAGTTGTAGGCCCAACTGCTGGCAGGGATGCGTGTGTGTCCATGCCCTGGCCTTGACCAATGGCAGCAAAGAGGGCTCCTCCCGTGTTGTTCTCGGGGGGCCTGTGTGTCCCTGAGCCCTAACCTCCCAGTGACAGCAGGGGGGGTCCTCACCCACTCCGCCAGCCCCCCAACCGGCGCCCTCCCCAGGGTGGACAGGCTGTAGGGTGTGACATGTCCTTCTCTTGCAGGCGGCCCAGCGGCCAGGGCGGCGGAGAGTGAGGACATCTTCAGCTGCCTGGGCGCCGGCTGCCGGGCCGCGCCGCCCCCGTGTGCCGCGGTCCCCGAGGGGCAGAGCGAGGCGCTGGTGTGCCGGCAGGTGCTGCCGCCGCTGCTCCGGGGCAAGTTCGCCCCCGCCGTGCAGGAGCGGGTAGACGGCCTGCTGGCCGCGTGCGGGGACGGCGCCCGCCCGGACTCCGAAGTCCTGGAGGCCGCGGGCCAGCTCAAGAGCATCTTGAGACCCCTGAGGACATGCGACCCCAGGTTTGCCTACCGCTACCCGGACTGCAGGTACAATGACAAGTTCTGAGGGGCTGGAGCCTGGCATCCCGCTCCCCGTGCCCGGGGGGATGGGTGCCCGTCGGAAGGAAAGGCCGTTTGGGACTTGAGAGAAATGCATATTCCTGTCCCAGGCGCCCAGGGACATTGCAACAAGCTGCAGCGCGGGCACTGCCCCGCTGGCTGGCACATCACAGAGAGCCAGCGGTGGGCATCCGAAGATCCAGGTGTGGCCCTCGCCAGTCTGGCTCCTTGGATAGAGTATGGGCCTGTGGACCCAAGGGTCCCGGGTTCGATTCCGGTCAAAGTCATGTACCTAGGTTGCAGGCCCCTCCCCAGCTCGGGCCTGGTCAGGGCCCGCGCAGGAGGCAGCCAGTCAATGTGTGTCTCTCACATCGATGTTTCTCTCTGGCTCTCCCTCTCTCGCCCATGCTCCCTAAAAAGCAATAAAAAAAAAATATCCTCGGGGGAGGAAGAACATAAAAAGAACAAGATCCAGGTGGGGCCACCCACGCAACCTCCGACCCCTCCCTCCCCGCAGGTGGCCATAAAGCGTGCTCAGAGCACACAGACAGGAGAAGGACACAGCCGGTGAGGGCAGAGGCTGGTATGGAAAGAGGGGTCCAGGCCAGCAGCATTTTAGGCCACATCAGACAAAAGGGGCCCATTCCTGCTCCCCATGGCCCTGAGCTAGCCCTTCGGCCACCCCCTCCCCCGACACACACCACCTCAGGGTAAGAACTGCAGGCGGAATCTAATGAACTAAGACTGGCGAACAAAAATAGGTCCAGAGACACAGAAGCATCAAACAGACCGACAAACCTCAGAGGGAAGGCAGGGAGGGTGGGAGTGGGGGGTGGGAGGGGAGTAAAAGATCAACCGAATGACTTGTGTGCGTGCATATAAGCCTACCCAATGGACACAGACGCCGCGGGGTGAGGGCATGTGCTGGGGGGGGGAGGGGGAGGGGTCAATGGGAGAAAAGGAAGCATATGTAACACTGTCAACAATAAAGAAATTTTTTTAAAAAAAGAAGACTGCAGCCCTGACTGGTCTGGCTCAGTGGATAGAGCATCGGCCTGCGGACTGAAGGGTCCCAGGTTCGATTCCGGTCAAGGGCATGTGCCTTGGTTGTAGGGGGTGTGAAGGTAGCAGCTGATCAATGTTTCTCTCTCATCGGTGTTTCTAGCTCTGTCCCTCTCCCTTCCTCTCTGTGAAAAATCAATAAAATATAATTAAAAGAAGACTGCAGGATGGCACCCATGGATCAGGCCACGCCTGGGTGCCTGGCCCCATCCAGGTGCGAGTGGAGCACCCCACAGTGTGGGAAGGATCCAGAGGTAAGAGGTGGGGCATGGGCTGGAGACCAGCGCGTTCACGCACACCCTCTGAGAAGCAAGTGCCAAGACACGACGCAACAGTCAAGGTCCCATGAAGAAAGGTGTTTGTGGGGGAGCCAAGGAGGACAGCTAGCAGGCCGGGTTGCAAGTCTGAGGCCGAAGGCTGGGCGGGAGCGTCCTGAGCGTCTACACGTGGAAGGATGCTTCAGCCAGGCTTTCAGGGGGGCCCGGAGCCACGGTTAGCCAGCCCATGGGTCACCAGTCTCCAACAACGGGCGGCCCTTATAACCCGGCAGCAGGGAACGGGCCGTGGCCTCGGCCCAACCGCATTTTAAAGCCCAAAGCAGGGCAGCTAGCCAGGGCACCCTGTGGAACAAGGGCTGTGAGAAGAACATTCTCGCTGTGGCCACAGCTGGCCCCAGACCGGCTCTCTCCACACTGGCCTCCACTGAAGGACTCAAAGAAGTCTGAGAATTCTCATTCACACTTGACCTAAAAAAAAGTTTTTTTTCAAGGTGAGCCAACAAAAGATTATTGTATCAACTATTTGCTAGTTTGCTTTATTCCTTTTAAATATGTATCTCTGTGGTATGCGGGTCCCCATGTATATTCTGGCCACGTCTCCTCGAACATTAGTTGGGGAGCT
Organism: Vespertilio murinus; assembly: GCA_963924515.1. Classification (NCBI taxonomy): domain Eukaryota; kingdom Metazoa; phylum Chordata; class Mammalia; order Chiroptera; family Vespertilionidae; genus Vespertilio; species Vespertilio murinus. Next base: position 102,893,383 of record OZ004710.1, read on the forward strand.
CTTTGGACCTTTGCCCAGCCTCCCTGACAGTGCTCTCCCCACCTACGGCCCTCTCAGCCTCTCCTAAATCACCACCTTTAGCTTAGAACAGTGGTCGGCAAACCGTGGCTCACGAGCCACATGTGGCTCTTTGGCCTCTTGAGTGTGGCTCTTCCACAAAATACCCCGGCCTGGGCGAGTCTATGTTGAAGACGTGGCATTAGAAGAAGTTTAAGTTTAAAAAATGTGGCTCTCCAAAGAAATGTCAATTGTTGTCCTGTGGATATTTGCCTCTGGGGGCTAACGAGTTTGCCGACCCCTGGCCTAGAATGCCTGGCTTCACAGGCGTCATAGTGCAGACAGTGTAACGGAGGTTCAGGGAGGAAGTGAGTGACTTGCAGGGATAGTTCCAGAGCCCTGGCTACCAGTCCATGCTCTTCTCTGACTCTCCCTGGCCTCCCCAATCCTGGTCCCTTCACTCACATTTAAAACTAGGCTGCCCTAGCCGGTGTGGCTCAGTGGATAGAGCATTGGCCTGCGAACTGAAGGGTCCCAGGTTCCATTCAGGTCAAGGGCACAGGCCCGGGTTGTGGGCTCCATCGCAATGTGGGGCATGCAGGAGGCAGCCGATCCATGATTCCCTCTCATTGTTGATGTTTCTCTCTCCCTCTCCCTTCCTCTCTGAAATCAATACAAATATATTTTTTAAAAACAGGGCCAAGAAAACTCCTATTTTATGGCCCACTAAGCGGCCTGTGGGGCTCGCTTTTCTACTGCTCCAGCCTCTGTCCCAGGGGCAGCCCGACGGTGAGGATGTGTTTCTCTTATATCAGTGTCTTTGTTAATCCTCACCTGAGGATATTTTTCCATTGATTTTTAGAGTGGAAGGGAAAGGAAAAGACAGAAACATCAATATAAGAGAAACACATCAATGGGTTGCCTCCTGCAGGTGCCCCGACCAGGGCTTGAGCTGGGGAAGAGCCTGCAACCACGGTACTTGCCCTTGACCTGAATCGATCCCGGGGACCCTTTGGTCAGCAGGCCGACGCTCTATCCACTGAGCAACACCAGCTAGGGCTGCTTCTATTCTTCCTGTGCATCGTTTAAGACTCCATCTGAGGTCCTGCCCTGACCAGAGCTCTTCCTGACAGCTCAAGCTCCCATGAGCCCTTTCTGAATGCCACTGAGCCGCAAGTCCATGCCCCGTTTGAGGCTAATCCCAAGGGGTACTCCAGAGACATCTGTGTCCCAACTTCCCAACGAGCTGGGGGATCCCTGAGGATGACAGTGGCTTCAGGGGTGCCTCTGAGTTCCCATAGCAACCGGCACATGGCTGGCCACAGAGCAGTTGCAAGGAAAGTGTTCTTTCTGAGGACCATGTCTGTGTTCCTCAGATGCTCTTGCTTGCTGTTTTCCACACACCATCGCCTATAGACTGACTGTTGTCTCCCCAAGAGTCATATATTGACATCCTAACCCTTAAGGTGAAGGTATGAGGAGGTGGAGCCTTTGGGAGGTAGTTGAGCATCAACCCATGAACCAGGAGGTCCCCAGTTCAATTCCTGGTCAGGGCACATGCCCGGGTTGTGGGCTCAATCCCCAGTAGGGAGTGTGCAGGAGGCGGCAGCCGATCCATGAGTCTCTCATCCGTGTTTCTCTCCCCGCCTTTCCTTTCCTTTCCATAAAATCAATAAAAAGACATATTGAAAAAAAATAAATAAAAGAAACCTCAGAAAGCTCCCTGGCCCCTTCTTCCCTGTACGGACACGTTGAGAAGGTATAGGCTCTGAACCAGGAGGTGGGTCCTCACAAGGCGCTGAAGCTGCCAGTGCCTTCACCTTGGACTTTCAGCCTCCAGAACTATGAGAAAGACATGTGTGATGCTTATAAGCCATCCAGTCTATGGTATTGTGTTATAGCAGCTCCAATGAACTAAGACATCATATACAAAGTGGGGCAAAGTAGCTTTACAGTTGTGAGTACTTAACACACAGTTTATTCTTGTATTATTCTTATTATTAATTGTATTACCAGGTGTACCAGTTAATAACGTGGATTTTGTAATCCAAGAAAACAATAATTCCAAGAGAAACCTCAAAGGTGCTTCATTCAAAGTAATGTCCATTGCCAGCTACACATTTCCCCATCTTTCGGGTAATTTGTGGATACCGCCCCAATAGAACTTTTCTTGTTTTGAGGCAAACCATTCAGAGACCCTATTTCCCCCTTCTTCGTACATTTTGAAGTGCTGCTCAGACAGTGCGTGTGCCATTGATGGGAACAAGCAGTCATCTGAAGGAGCGAGGGCTGGTGAATATAGCAGGTGGGTTAATACTTCCCAAGCAAGATCTTTTAACGTGTCTTTAACTGGTTTTTAAGTGTGTGATGGTGTGACATCATGAAGCAAAATTACTTTGCCATGTCTTCTGGAACATTCTGGTGGTTTCACCATCAAAGCGTGGTTCAAATTGATTATTTGTTGTTGGTAGTTATCAGTATTAGTGGTTTCACCTGGGTTTTAGAAGTTCATAATACACCACACCTTCCTGATCCCACCAAATGCAGAGCATTGTCTTCTTTCAGAATTGATTTGGCCTTGCAGTCCATGTTGATGGTTGACCTGGATCAACCCATGATTTTGTGCATTTGGGATTCTCAAAATAAATCTACTTTTCATTGCCAGTCACAATTTGATGCAAAAAAGATTTTCTTTCATGCCGTTGAAGCAACATTTTACTGATGACTTTTCGGTTTTCCATTTGTCTTTCGTTCAGTTGATGTGGCACCCATTTTCCTTCCTTTAAAATCTTTCCCATTGCTTGTCAACGATCGAAAATTGTTTGCTGAGCAAAGTTTAATCTTTCTGCAAGTTGTTTTTGAGTTTGACATGCATCTTTATGCAATAATGCTTGTAATTGTTGGTCTTCAAACTTTTTCAGTTGACCTGGACGTTCTTTGTCTTTCACATCAAAATCATCACTTTTAAAGAGTTTAAACCAGCATTCACAAGTATCTTGAGATGGAGCATGCTCACCATAAGCTTCCCAAAGTATACGATAACTTTCAGCAGTACTTTTCTTCAAAATAAAGTAATGAATTAAAACTTCCTGCAAATGCTCTTTTTCTGGCACGAAATTCGACATCTTTAAGTGTAAAAAATATCTATGATGTTAATACCTTCAGCAAATCTGACATGAAGTTTTCAAGCTTGTTGTCAATACATCAAAATAGCATACACATATCAAATGGCATATACATCAACATATGTGTAACTCCACCTAATGAAAAAAAATCCGCAAACAACTGTAAACCTACTTTTGCCCCACCCTATGTTTTTTTGTTTTGTTTCTGAGTTTTGTCAGCCACTGCCTTTTTGCCTCCAGGACTGGCTACATAATTTGTGGGTTCAATACAGCATGAAAATGCGGGGCCTCCTGTTATTAAGAATTACATTAAGCTAAGCACAGGCCCTGGAGGACTGCATGTGTTGCATGACCACAAAGCTGGCCCCTGGCGCCTGAGAATACAGAGTCCCCTTAACCTCAGCATAGGCAGGGGTGGGCAAACTTTTTGACTCGAGGGCCACAATGGGCTCTTAAACTGGCCTGCAGGGCTGGAACAAAAAAACCTGACCATGCTGGCACTCTCATCTTGGGCTGCTGGTGAAGGAGCGGAGGGGAGAGCAAGAGAACCCTCTGCTCTTTTGGATCCACGAGCTGGATAGAACAGCCGAACGGGCCGGATCCGGCCCGGGGGCCGTACTTTGCCCATGGCATAGAGTATTCTTGGGGTTTACTGAGTCTCCCTGGACATGGACAGCCAAAGGGAGGCGGTATGGGACCTACTTTCTGCCTCAGGCCCTTACCAGGAGCTTCTCTCTGAAAAATAATTATTTAGGGGGAATTGTGCCAAAAGTGAATATTTCCCCTTGTCAAAATAACACACATTTTAGTGTGTGTGTGTGTGTGTGTGTGTGTGTGTGTGTGTTTTTAATGATTCTACCCAAGGTAGGAAAGAAGAAAGAAGAAATAAGAGAAAGAAAGAAAGAAAGAAAGAAAGAAAGAAAGAAAGAGGAAAGAAAGAAAGAAAGAAAGAAAGAAAGAAAGAAAGAAAGAAAGAAAGAAAGAAAGGGAGAGAGAGAGAAAGAAAGAGAAAGAAGGAAAGAAAGAAAGAAGAAAGAAAGAAAAAGAAAGAAAGAAAGAAAGAAAGAAAAGAAAGAAAGAAAGAAAGAAAGAAAGAAAGAAAGAAAGAAAGAAAGAAAGAAAGAAAAAGAAAAAGAAAGAAAAGGGAAAGGAAGGGGAAAGGAAGAAAGAAAGAGAGACAAGTCATGGAAACTTGGTGAGACTATAATCCCATTGAAAAAAATTGGCAAAGTTTATCAAGCGCCTCAAAAAGGACTGCACACTCTACCCAATAATTTCACTTCTGGGATGCCATCCAAGGGAAGTAATCAAGAATGCAGAGAGATTTATTCACAGTCTGACTTTACCAACCACAGATTGAATACTTGTAACCCCTACTGAAGAGAGAGTCGGAGGAATTTTTAATAGGCTTAAACTACCACCCAGGGGAAAATGAGAGAGGAGGAAAATAGAAACAAAATTTTGAAAGCTGGAAAGCAAGTAACTCTGGGACCAAAAGAACTGAATCCTGAGCTGACAGCAAAGGATGCTAGAAACAACCCTAATTTACACCACAAAGTGTCTCAAATGTGTGAGGAGTTCATGGTACTCGGTCCCTAAGGAAGTGAGAGAAAAGGTGGCTGAAATAAGGATGAGTCCTTAAAAAAAGAAGAAGAAGAATACAACTTTATTGCCCAGCCAGCCTGGCTCAGTGGTTGAGCGTCGACCTGTAAACCAGGAGGTCACGGTTCAGTTCCTGGTCAGGGCACAGGCCCGGGTTGCAGGCTCGAACCCCAGTGTGGGGCGTGCAGGAGGCAGACGATCCATGATTCTCATCATTGATGTTTCTATCTCTCTCTACCTCCCCTTCTTCTCTGAAATCAATAAGAAAAATAGTTTTTTTAAAATGGAGAAAATATATTTATTTAAAAAAACAATTGTATTTAAGCATAGTAAAAGACCTAGAAGCAGAAAGAAAGACAGCAACCACATACACACCCCAGGAGACGGGAAATTCTTCATGGCATGTGTAGGGAAAAGCAATCTCACGTGTACAGTTGGTCAACCTCTGCTTGCCACTTAAGAATGGGCCTGAGCCAAAACCGGTTTAGCTCAGTGGATAGAATGTCGGCCTATGGACTGAAAAGTCCCAGGTTCAATTCCGGTCAAGGGCATGTACCTTGGTTGCAGGCACATCCCTAGTGGGAGGTGTGCAGGAGGCAACTGATCGATGTTTCTAACTCTCTGTTTCTCTCTCATCGATGTTTCTAACTCTCTATCCCTCTCAATTCCTCTCTGTAAAAAATCAATTATATATATATATATATATATATATATATATATATATATATATATATATTAATGTATAGCTGAAACCGGTTTGGCTCAGGGGATAGAGCGTCGGCCTGCGGACTGAAAGGTCCCGAGTTTGATTCCGGTCAAGGGCATGTACCTTGGTTGCGGGCACATCCCCAGTAGGGGGTGTGCAAGAGGCAGCTGATCGGTGATTCTCTCTCATCGATGTTTCTAACTCTCTATCCCTCTCTCTTCCTCTCTGTAAAAAAAAAAAAAATCAATAAAATATAGTTTTAAATGTATAACCTGGATTTAAAAAAAAAAAAAGAATGGGCCTGAAATGCTTTTTTAAAATATATATTTTATTGATTTTTTACAGAGAGGAAGGGAGAGAGATAGTTAGAACTGTGGATGAGAAAGAAACATCCATCAGCTTCCTCCTATACACTCCCTACTGAGGATGTGCCCGCAACCAAGGTACATGCCCTTGACCAGAATCGAACCTGGGATCTTTCAGTCCGCAGGCTGATGCTCTATCCACTGAGCCAAGCTGCTTAGGGCGGGCCTGAGACACTTTTACCAAGAGATAAAAGCCCACGCGGCCTGTGCAGGGCTTACTGCCTCGCCTGGGAATCTCTTTCCCGGTCCAGGCTCAACAGGCACACCTTAGTTCTGCTCAGTGTGGGTGTCCACAGCCTGAGGCAACCCCGACCTGAGCACTGCAGACTCCAGGAGGAAGGGATCAGAGTCCTTCTGCTGGCACAGGAGGAGGGCCTGCCGGCCAATTGCACTCACTGGACATGGGGGACGGATGCCCATCATTGCAGCTGAGCATGCTCTGTCTCTTTTCTTTTTCTTTTTCTTTTTAAATTGATTTCAGAGAGGAAGGGAGAAGGAGAGAGAGATAGAAACATCAATGATGAAAGAGAATCATGGATCGGCTGCCTCCTGCACGCCCTTGACTAAGGATGGAGCCTGCAACCCAGGCCTGTGCCCTGACCAGGAATTGAACCACGACCTCCTAGGTCCATGGATGGCAAACTGCAGCTCGTGAGCCACATGCGGCTCTTTGGCCCCTTGAGTGTGGCTCTTCCACAAAATACCACGGCCTGGGCAAGTCTATGTTGAAGAAGTGGCATTAAAGGAAGTTTCAGTTTTAAAAATATGGCTCTCCAAAGAAATGTCAAAAGTTGTACTGTTGATATTTGGCTCTGTTGACTAATGAGTTTGCCGACCACTGTCCTAGGTCATAGGTCAATGCTCAACCACTGAGCCACCCTGGCCAGGCTCTGTCTCCTTTCCATGGGAATAAAAGCATTCATTGTCTATCCAGTATTTGACCGTGTTGCGTTTTCCTTGGTGACTTTGATACCACAATGCAGAGGGCAGAAGTCTTTGGATTTATATTCCTGCTGATTGGTATTGTTATGGTCTTTGCTATCCTCCATGTAGCTGGAGTTCTCTCCTGGTGTTGGAAAACAGTCCATGGTGTTCTGCTCAATAGAATGAACTGGCTCAGAGTATTTCAAAGGGCAAAATGGAGATTCCAGAGCAAAAATATGAGCTGAGGGGGGAATGAATTTAAGGATGACTGGGATAAAGAATGCAGATTGGCTTCTGGCAGGTCCCTTGGGTGATGGGCACCTTGGATAGGTGAGGGTCTTCTTGAATATAGAGAGACATTTGTTTGCAAGCTTATTACCAACATTTATAAATTTATAGTTTACTAGCAATTTTTTCCATAACAAAAATCCTTAGTTTCACCTTATCTGCCAGAGTGGTTGTAATATTAGTCACACAACTCTTTCTTAAGTGCCTATGTAGTGCACATACCCAAAGGCTGAGTCTTTTTTGTTGTTGTTGTTTTCTTTTGTTAATCCTCACTGGGATATTTTTTTCCATTGATTTTCAGAGAGAGAGTGGAAGATATACGCATTGAAATTATAATCACACCATTATTTTAAACTAGTGGCCCAGTGCATTAAATTCATGCACAGGTGGGGGGGAGGGAGTGTCACTCAGCCCAGCCTGCACCCTCTCCAATCTGGGACTCCTCGGGGGATGTCCAACTGCAGGATCGGGCCTAAACTGGCAGTCAGACATTCCTCTCACAATCTGAGACTGCTGGCTCCTAACCACTCACCTGCCTGCTTGCCTGATCACCCCTAACCATTCTGCCTGCTGGCCTGCTCGCCCCCAACTGCCCCCCTGCCAGCCTGCTCGCCCCAAACAGCCCACCCTGCCAGCCTGATTGCTCCCAACTTCCCCCCAACCACCTGCCAGCCTGCTCGCCCCCAACTGCTCCTCCCACCATCCTGAGCACCCCAAACTGCCCTCCCTTCCAGGCCTGATCATCTCTAACTGCCTCTGCCTCAGTCCCACCACCATGGCTTTGTCCAGAAGGATGTCTGGAAGGTCTCCCAGTCTAATTAGCATATTACCCTTTTATTAGTATAGATACCCTGTTTCCCCAAAAATAAGACAGTGTCTTATATTAATTTTGACTCCCAAAGATGCGCTAGGTCTTATTTTCAGGGGATGTATTATGTTTCCATGAAGTAGGTCTTATTTTCGGAGGATGTCTTATTTTCGGGGAAGCACGGTAGCAGAGCATTGTATATAATTTAAATTCCCTGGAGTGGAAAAATGGCTAAGTAATTTGGTTTACACCCACACAATTATAAATGGAACTAAATTAAAATACTATTTACAGAGAAGTTATAATGCCATGAGGAAATGCCTATTGACCCATTACTAAATGCCACAAAATGTTCTGTGCTATGCTTTTCCTGTTTTTGTCGCTTTGTTTCTTGGCTTTTATTTTTCTTTTCATACTTAAAGTTTTACATAGAAATAAGACTGGAAGTAAAGATAACAAAATATTAAGAGTGGTTGTCTTTAGATAAGGGACTTTAAATTCTTCAAAACTTTTTTACATTTTTGTATTTAAGAAATATTTGGGGGGGAGGGACTTGTAAAAAATATTATAATAATAATATTCAATATGTTTTGCCCTCACTGGTTTGGCTCAGTGATAGAGTGTCGGCCTTTGGACTGAGGATCACAGTTCAATTCCGGTCAAGGGCATGTACCTTGGTTGTGGGCACATCCCAATAAGGGGTGTGCAGGAGGCAGCTGATCGATGTTTCTAACTCTCTATCCCTCTCCCTTCCTCTCTGTAAAAAATCAATAAAAATATATTTTAAAAAAAATATTCAATATGTTTTTGTTATAAAAATGGAAAATATGAACATGAACCAAGAAGGAAACAGGCCATCAAATGTATTGCTTCCATTATGAGAATGCATATGAAACATGAAGAATATTTAAAGAGCAAGGACTTCTCCTGTGTGCGTGCCCAGGGGCCTGGGAACAGCCATGCCCACGCCAGTAGGGTCTTCCCAAATGGGACTTGACTCAGGCTTCTGAGTCTTGGCCTTGACTTTGAGACAGACTTCATCTGGGTTACCGTGATTGCTTTTTTGGTTTTTGTTTTTAATGAGCTAAAACCCTATTTTTAAAAATCGGAACCAGTTTTGATGTTTATTTTCCAGTTATGTGCCAGGAACTAAAAACAAGCCAACAGCGTTTCAGAAACTGGGTGTGGGACAGTGAGAGAACAAGTCATTTTCGCATTTAGCATTCCTTTTGTTTTATTTGCTTCGGTCCTAGACCTTCGGCCCTCTCTCCCTTTCCATTGGAGTTGTGTGCGGCTTCTTAGCGTAATGAGCTGTGCGTGAGTCATAGTTTATATCCCCTTCATTTACTCACAGGAAGGGAGAGAAACACTTAGACATAAATAATTTGTGGCTACTGTTATATAAAGAGCTGTCTACCCAAGTGTCCATAATAGAACTTTTCATGCATCGATGCATGAAAATTATACACTGAATGCCCAAAATGAGGGAGAAGGAGGGGAGGATGGAGGAGGAGAGAGAAATGCAGCTTGCTCTCACAGTGAGGACCTAAACAGGAAAGAAACGAAAGCGGGGCCGACTCCAGTCTGAGTGACAGAGGACAACACCTCTGCTCACTGAACGAGCAAGTGGCACAACAATGGTGGTGGGAGGGAGGAATGTGACCGGGGTGGAGGCAGGGGAGGGGAGAGAGACTGGGAGCTGTGCTCACCACCACTTCTTCCTCCTCCTCAGTGTGGGAACTCAGAAGAGCCAGCCCTGTGGTAAGGGACAACTGCGTCCGGCACAAACTTGGCTGTGGCTTCGGGAGGCACTCCGACCCTTCAAGGCAAGCGCCTGGCCATTAGCTACTATTCCTTTGCCTTTTTAAAAAGTCGCCATTTTTCTTCCCGTTTGGCAGCCAATCTGTGGCTGAATGCCCAGCTGAATGTTGTGCTTGAAACTGACTCAGTTGGCTCAGTGATGCTTCTGGAGCAGCTGCCTAAAGGTTAAGAGGCTGAATGGAGTTGGCAAGGCCCCCTGACATTTTTACAAAATTGTGCCTTCTCAGAGAGACTGAGCCGTAACGGTTCCTGGAGGCTGAGGGTCCCCTGGTCCGGGAGCCATGGTTCCAGAGTCAGTAGTTACAAAGAAACAAAGGGGAAGGCAGAAGGCTCGACCCCCCCCCCCCCCGGGTGGTGCTGGATTCAAGTCGCACATTATCAGTATGAACTCATGTCTATGTATATGTTACATCACTTATTTTTTTAATGGATGAAACATTTATGGAAGATCAAAAAGCCAAAGCATGACTTGAATGTCTTTGCATCCGTTGCCTTGTACCTTTTTTTCATGTGGGTAAACTCATGTTATTTCCATAAGCATGAAGGTAGAAGCAGATTCATGGATATATGTGCATATATGTGATAGTACACATATATTTTCTAGTTCTGTCCTTTTAGAGGGACCTGAAGCAGTGACATCCCAGTAGCAATGAGCACACCAACTATCCAGAGCTTAGTTTCTAATACCATCTTACCTAATAATAAACAAACACTTAAACTGACCGTACCTCTGCTACGCACATAGCCAATCAGAGTGAGTATACAAATTAACCCAACAAAGATGGTGGGTTAATTTGTATATGCAGACACAGACCAGCCAGGAGGGGCTGGACACCTGCTATGAGGGAGTGTGGGGGAGGGGCAACAAAGAGAGCTACAGGAGCCGTGCTCCGGACAGAAGCGAGGACTTGCCAGAAGCGAGGACTTGCCAGCTCCTGGGCTGCCAGGAGTGAAGCCAGAGAAAGGAAGACCCATTCTTGCACAAATATTGTGTAACAGGCCTCTAGTTCTTCAATAAAAGGAACCAGGGAAATAAGAGAAATTACTAAATTTTGGACTGGGGCAGAGGAAACACAAGATGTATGTACCTAAAGCATTTTGTGGTACCAGCAAATCTGGAAGTGATTTTTTAAAATGCAAGTGAGCTTGTCAAAAGTACACAAGAACCAACTTGAAGGAGCTCCCAATGGCCAAAGCTGGAACAGTTTGAACAACAAAATAAAAAACAATAATATTGAATTATAACTCAGAACAAAAGATAAATATCCAAGTCAAGGCTGTTATAAATAAACTATAGGCCTGGTGCATGAAATTTGTGCAGTAAGGGGGGAGGGGCACGTGGCCCTCAGCCCAGCCTACACCCTCTCCATCCAGGACTGCTGGCTCCCAACCGCTCCCCTGCCTACCTGCCTGATTGCCCCGTAACCACTCCCCTGCTAGCCTAATCAATGCCTAACTGCTTCCCTGCCGGTCTGATTGCCCCCAACTGCCCTCCCCTGCAGTCCTGGTTTCCTCCAAATTACTCCCCTTCAGGCCTGCTTGCCCCCAACTGCTTTCCCCTTCAGTGTGGCTCAGTGGTTGAGCATTTACCTGCCAGCCCAGTCACCCCTAACTGCCCTCCCCTGCAGGCCTGGTCACCTCCAATTGCCCTTCCCTGCTGGCCTGATAGCCCACAACTGCCCTCCCCAGCCAGCTATCTTGTGGTGGCCATCTTTGACTACATGGGGGCGTCCATCTTGTGTGATGGAACAATGGTCAATTTGCATATTACCTCTTTATTATATAGGGTAATTGAATAAATAAATACATGGGGACAAAGGAAAACATATTCCTTGCAGAAGAATGCCAAGTAATACACACATTGATACTACTCCCTCTGGAACATGGAGCTTAATACCCTCTTATTGAGTGTGATCTGGATTTATTGACTCACCTAGAAAGAATAGAGTATGGAAAGGGAGACTAGTAACTTTATAGTAGAAGAAACATATGGTCACAACAACAATAATCAAATTGGATTTTTTAACTGTGTGCTCTATTTTAAAACCTCTTTTTACTTAAAGATATGTAAAGGTTATTTACATAAGGTTAAAACTTTTTTAAAGGTTAAAAGTTAAAGCTTAAAAAACATGTGGCATGCTAAAACTAATTTTAAAAAGCTGGAGAGGCTATATTAAAAGCAAGACAGATTTTTGAGCAAATGATATTACTAGGAAGAAGGTCATCTCATAATAATAAAGGGGTCTGTTCATCAAGGCTACACAACAATTCTAAATGCTTTTGCACCTAAATAATTAAATCTGGAAACATGTGAAGTAAAATCTGAGAGACTTATGGGAAAATGGAGAAATCCACAAATCTCTCAATAATCCATAGAATAAACCAACAGAAAATCAGTATAGAAAATAGTGCAGGAGGCAGCTGATTGATGTTTCTCCCATCGATGTTTCCAATCTTTATCCCTCTCCTTTCATCCCTGTAAAAAAATCAATAAAATAGCCCTAAAAAGTTTGGCTCAGTGGATAGAGCATCGGCCTGTGGACTGAAGGGTCCCAGGTTCGATTCCAGTCAAGGGCACGTACCTTGGTTGCAGACACATCCCCAGTGGGGAGTGTGCAGGAGGCAACTGATCGATGTTTCTCTCCCATTGATGTTTCTAACTCTCTATCCCTCTCCCTTCTTCTCTGTAAAAAGAAAAAAATCAATAAAACATATATATTTTTAAAAAGTCAATAAATTTTTTTTTTAAAGAAATAGTCTTGAGCCCGGTCAGTGTGGTAGCCAGTCATTGATTCTCTCTCATCATTGATGTTTCTCTCTCTCTCTCTCCTTCTCCCTTCCTCTCTGAAATCAGTAAAATTATATATATTTTTAAAAGAGTCAATGGTAGCTGGAACCAGTTTGGCTCAGTGGATAGAGCGTTGGCCTGCGAACTGGAAGGTCCCAGGTTCGATTCTGGTCAACGGCATGTACCTTGGTTGTGGGCACATCCCTGGTGGGGGCTGTGCAGGAGGCAGCTGGTCGATGTTTCTAGCTCTCTATCCCTCTCCCTTCCTCTCTGTAAAAAAAATCAATAAAATATAAAAGAGTCAATGGTACCATAAAATGTCTTAAATTAATGACCCCCAGTTTCCACCTAAAGAAACTGGAATAAGAGCAAGTAAAGAAACCTTAAGGAAGAAGGGAGAAAAACGGAAGGAAGAAAAATGAAGATGAAACAGAAAATCAATGACAAGGAAAACAGAAATACAATAGGGGGGGAATCAATAAAGTTAAAAGTTGGTTTTTTGAGAAGATCAAGAAAATTTGTTAGCCTCTATCTAGGCTGATGGGGGTGGGGAGAGAGACACAGTTTTGTAATATCAGGAATGACAGAGAACTATAGATTCCACAAATATTCAAAGGGGTAAATTACTTAGAACACAAACTACCAAAGCTCACTCCAGAAGAAATAGATTTGAGCAGCCTGTATATGTTGAATAAATGGATTTTATAGTTAAAAATCTTTTTCACAGCCCTAGCCAGTGTGGCTCAGTGGATAGAGTGCTGGCCTGAGGACTGAAGGGTCCCAGGTCTGATTCTGGTCAGGGGCATATGCCTGGATTGTGGGCTCGATCCCCAGTAGGGGACATGCAAGAGGCAGCCGATCAATGATGCTCTCTCATTATTGATATTTCTACCATCTCTCTCTCCCGCTTGCTTCCTCTCTGAAATCAATAAACATATTTTTAAAAATATTTTTCACAAAGAAAATCCCAGGCCCTGGTGACTTTATTGATGAATGTTATCAAACATTGTAAGCAGAAATAATACAAATTCTATGCAAACTCTTCAAGAAAACTTATGAAAGAATACTTCCCAACTCATTCTATGAAACCAATAATCCTTTAATAAAACCAGACAAAAACCAATATCCATCACAAACACAGATGCAAAAATTCCCAACACATATTTGGCAACAATATATAAAATAATAAAATATTACCAGCAAGTGGGCTTCTTCCCAGGAGTACATGATTAGTTTTACATTTAAAAATCAATCTATGTAATTCACCTTATTAGACTAAAGTAGGAAAAGCATTTAATTGTCTCAATCAATGCAGAAAAATCATTTATAAAATTCAACGTACATTCCTAAAAAACAGAAACCCTCAGGAAACTAGCAATAGAATGGGGGGCATCCTTAATCCGAGAGAGGGAGTCAATGAAAACAACCTTCAGTTAGCATCAGACTTACTTTCCCCTGAAACCAGAAGCAGGCACGCATGTGTGTTCTGACCGCTTCGTTCGAGTCAACATTGCACTGCAGGTTCAATGCCAAGAGTCGAGAAAAAGAAAGAAAAAGCATCCAGATAGGAAAGAAGCAGTAAAATCGTTTTTATGCAGAGATAACCTAATTATTTATGTAGGTAATCCCAAGGAAGCTACAGAAAAATTTCAACAGGATCTTTCTTGCAGAAACTGGCAAGCTAATTGTAAACTTCATCTAGAAATGCAAAGGACCTAGAATAGTCAAGGCAACTTTGAACAAGAATAAATAACGAAGTTGGAAGACTGACACTACCTGATCTTCACGGAGGAGCCAGCAGAACGGGGGCCGCATGCGCAGGCCTGTCACACACCTCCTCCCAGGGCCAGACTGGAAACACAACCAAATTGGGGAGAACATTCACCCCGAAATACCAACTGAGGTCCAGCTGAGGAGGAGACTTATCTCAAGGAAGGACAGAAACACCTGGGAACCCTTAGGAGTGAAAACAGCAGGTGTGTGTGTGTGTGTGTGTGTGTGTGTGTGTGTGTGTGTGCGTGCGGAACAGCAGCCAGGAGCATCTGGTCATAGGCCCCCAAACCTAAATGACCACCCCCCCCAGAGTAGCAGACACTCAGTGTTACCTACCACATCACCTGCTGCTCGTACCCAGCTCTTATGACTTGATTTGAAGGAGAGATGCAGATAGATTCAAGAGGAATTCTAATTCATGGATTATCAGCCTCACCTGGTTTTACTTACTTACTTACTTATTTATTTATTTTCTCACCTGGTTTTAAATGATCTGTGACAGGACCATTTGAAGGCTGATCAATATTTAAAAACTACCGTATCTAGGTTTGTTACCAGCAGCTGTATTTTTAAGTCTTTGGTACTTTCTGGTTTTTCTTTTTTACTGAAACTTTGATGTATCAGTATCTCATACATTCTTTTAATTTTTTTCTTGTTACTTTTATTTTTAAAAATTTATTGTAGAAAGTATTACATATGTATATTTCCCCCTCATTGACCTTTGCCCTCGCCTTCACCCCCCTACTGTCTGGGTCATGCTTATAAGCATGCATACACGTCATTGGGTTGATCTCTTACCACCCCCCACTCATCCTCCCCTGCCTTCTGAGGTTTGGCAATCCGTTCCATGCTTCTATGTCTCTATTTTTGTTCATCAGGTTTTGTCTTTATTGTTGAAAGTATCACAGATGTCTTTTTCCCCCCCTGGCCCCCTCCACCCGGATCCCACCCTGCCAAGGCCTTCACCATCCTATTGTGTGCATGTGAGTTCTTTGGTTGATCTCTTCCCTTCCTGCCTCTCCCTCCACTCCCTCTGAGATTCCTCAGTCTGTTTCATGGCTCCAGGTCTCTGGATCTACTTTGACTTGCTGCCCCTCCTCAAAGTTTTCAGTACCTTAAACCAGAACATCTTGTGGATTACAGGTTTGGGTACTGGTGTTACAGAGACCGGAGAAAAACCAAGCAACGCTTAGAGAAATGGAGTTACACTTTATTATTGTTATTACTACATGCGGGGCCAGAGAAAAATGCCTTTCAAATTCCTGGGCAAAAACATGGAGGAAGCTTTCCCTAGTTATACTTTTTCCAGTTCTTTGTCTCCCAAATAAGTGCTTATTCTTTTTTAAAAATATTTTTATTGATTTTTCACAGAGAGGGGAAGGGAGAGGGATAGAGAGCTAGAAACATCGACGAGAAAGATACACCGACCAGCTGCCTCCTGCACACCCCCCATTGGGGATGTGCCCGCAACCAATGTACATGCCCCCGACCGGAATCGAACCCGGGACCTTTCAGTCTGCAGACCGACGCTCTACCACTGAGCAAAACCGGCCTCGGCTAAGGGCTTGTTCTTAAAGAGCCCTACGTGCTGGGCTCTGAGGTCTGGCTTTGAGACCTCAACCAAAGGCCTGGCCGGGCGCCAACACTGATAACTGCATCAGGGGAAGGTTTATAAACAGGTCTTGCAGGACCAGACAATTGAAGGGACGGTGGCTAGATTCAGATTGCTAGCCCCCCAAAATGTTTCATTTTCCTCATCACTGGTTTCCATTCTGTAGACAGAGAATCCTTTCCATGAGCAGATAGTTGAATATTTGCATTTCAGCACATTTTTAAAAATATATATTTTTTATTGATTTCAGAGAGAGAGAGAGAAACATCAATGATGAGAGAGAACACGGATCAGCTGCCTCCTGCATGCCCCCTACTGGGGATTGACACCACAACACAGGCATGTGCCCTTGATTGGAATCGAGAACCTGGAACAATTTAGTCCACAGGCCAACACTCTATCCCCTGAGCCAAGCTGGCTAGGGCTGCATTCCAGCACATTTAATGAAAGATAATGACACTTAAGTCACATGTATCAAATTTTCTAAAGATAACTTTCTCATGCAGTTCCACTCTGCCAAATGCCACAAAGTGGAGAGCTCAAGTTAACGCTTACCTACAATTTAATATTAAACCTACAAAATCTGTTTGCTTTCTCCACTTTTCTCCCTAGTCCAATGGTCGGCAAACTCATTAGTCAGCAGAGCCAAATACCAACAGGACAATGAATTTCTTTGGAGAGTCAATTTTTTAAAACTTAAACTTCTTCTAATGCCACTTCTTCAAAATAGACTCGCCCAGGCCGTGGTATGTTGTGGAAGAGCCACACTCAAGGGGCCAAAGAGCCGCATGTGGCTCGTAAGCTGCAGTTTGCCGACCACGGCCCTAGTTAATTTAATAGCTGCTGTATCTGAGCATTTTCGGAAGTAGCTGTGGCTCAGGGTACTGCGTTGTGTCAATCATACTTTCAATCTATTTGAAGTCATCAGACCCTTACACACACACACACACACACACACACACACACACACACACACACGGTTACATTTTAGATTTCTAGGAGGAGGGTGTTGGGAGAAGGTACACACACACACTCTCTCTCTCTCTCTCTCTCACTCTCGGTTAGAATTTAGATATCTAGGAGGAGGGTGTTGGGAGGAGGTACACACACACACACACACACACACACACACACACGGTTAGAATTTAGATATCAAGGAGGGTGCAGGGAGGAGGTACACTCCCTTTCTCTCTCTCTCTCTCTCACTCTCTCTCTCTCTCTCTCTCTCTCTCTCTCTCTCTCTCAGAATTTAGATATCTAGGAGGATGTTGGGAGGAGGCACACACTGCCCCCACAAGGCTTTTGGGGAAGACCAGTTTAAACGCTATGCCATGCATTCCAGCTTGCCCAGGAGAGCCCGTTTTTATGGTTGCTGCCCTTTCCAATTACTACTAGTGTCCTCTTTTATCTCAAAGAGGTTCTGGTTTGGACTAGAAGAGATATGACCGGCCTAATTACAGGTTCTCTCATCTAAAGACATCTTTCTCTTAAAGAGATACTTCAAATGAAAAGGATCATTCAGACACAACTGCAAAGTAAGCCCTCAAGTCCTATTTCTCTGCAGAGGGAGGTGGATAGGACTTGCCCTGAAGTCGGATCACCAGTGAGAATTTTAGCTTCATAACTGCAAGTCTGGGGCAAGTTACGTGATCTCTCTGCCTCAGTTTACTCTCTGTAAGATGGGGAGAAACAGTACCTAACTCAAAGGGTTGTTGTCAGGGCTAGAAAGAATGTATGTAAAGTACTTATATGCAAATGGTAGGTGTCTGTGGGCCACACTAAAAAGCTCCACCCTCAGCCCCGCTGGCATGGCTGGGTAGTTGAGCGTGGACCTATGAGCAGAGAGGTCAGGGTTCAATTCCCAGTCAGGGCGCATGCCCGGGTTGTGGGCTCCATCCCCAGTAGGGGGCGTGCAGGAGGCAGCTGATGGCTCTCTCCTCATTGATGTTTCTCTCTCTCTCTCTCTCTCTCCCTTCCTCTCTGGAATCAATAAAAAAAATATATAAAAGTTCCAACTCATTTTCCTGTTCAACTAAAAAGTATGTTTTCTAATAGATCAACCAAAGAACTTGTATGCATGCACATAAGCACAACAAATGGACATAAGACACTTGGGGGGGGGGGCATGTGACAGGGCGTAGGGGAGGCTGGGGAAGGTCAATGGGGGGAGGGGGGAGGACATATATGTACTACTATATGTAATACTTTAAACAATAAAACAATTTTTTTAAGTATGTTTTCCTATCAAAAACAGACCGCATGGGTTTCTTCAGGGCATATATTGTGTATATATGCTATTATATATATGTATATATATTGCATATATAGTGCGTTGTACTGTGCAACGCGCTCCAGGACAATGACAGAGATGTTTAAAACTGGAGATCTGCTCGCTCTTCACCAAAGACCATCAGAATTTCACACCCAGGGCTCCTGAAAGACCAACGTGACCCCCACTTCCTGTCAAATGGGACTTTCCCCGTCCATGGCCGTCAGGCTGCTGCTCCCGAAGGGGCCTAGCCAGCCAGTGCCGCCCCTGTGCCAAGCCCCAGGAACCCCCGGAACCCTCACGCTTGCAGCGTGGCGTGGTTGTTTTCCAAAAAGCTCAAGGTTAGGTAACACCCCCATCTCTCCTCCTTCGCTCTCTTCCATGCTGACGTCACCTCGCCTCACCAGCTCCTGGATGAGCTCATGTCCGTGGCTCCCAGCACCGCCTCAGCGCAGGGCTGGTGCGTGGCTCCCACCCAGGCCTCTCCTAGTGTCAGCCAAGCAACTCGTCATCTGCTTCCGGAACTATCCCTCTGTATCCCCTTCTGCTTAGAGGCACCTCCGCTCACCCGAAGGCATTTAGTGGGTTCTGGGGACTTTACTTTTTGTCCTCCAAACCCATTCGTTCCATCCTCCCAACATGCCGAGTTCGAGCCCAGGTCTCTCCCTGAATTTCTGGGCCTTAGAAGCACCCCCCAGAAAGCACCTGTATGTCTGGCGAGATCTTGCTTCCAAGTGTATCCTCTTTGGTTCAAATACATTTTCATAGAACATTTTAAAAAAGAAATATCCCCCCGGCAGCCATGTCCAGGAGAAATGACAGAGTGTGTCAAAGCAGACAGGAAGACTATTGCAAATTCAGCCTTATTCTTTTGCATGAGTCCCGGGGTGGCTCCATAACCACAGGGCGAGGTGTAAGCCTCCCTCGCGCAGGCTTTTCCAGTATGGGGGCCTTCCCAGCTCTCCAAACCCCCTTGCTCTGGAAGATGTGATCACTGATGTTAAAGGAAACCCCGCTGGAATGTAAGCCCCAAGACTAGTAGCCCTTATTACCCGGATTTTGCCCAACACCATCCCCAAACCTCCCATATTGACGTGTGTGAAGGGGAGAGGGCAGGGATGACATCTTATTCAGGTTTGTTTAGGAGATGCTAAATAAATATATTGACTAATTGGGAATGTACATGATAACGATTTGAAGATTTAACAACTAGGTTCTGAGAAGCAGGTACCTCATTTAAGTTAAATTCCTATCACGTTGTTAAATTTCAGCTAATTGCTAGGATAAAGTCCTCTCAATTTACTACTTTGAAAAAGTGACAGCTTTTATTTCAAAAAATGCAAAAGCCACACCTTTTATTAACTTAACTTAAACAGGTTAAGCAACTTGAACTGCTATGCTGATGGTGTTCCTATTTAATTGGCGACAATGGGGAATATGATTTAGTTCCCACTTTCTGGATCAACACCTCTCCCTTTTTCAGTGTGTAATTAGCTTATTTGCCTACACAGTGTGTGTTATGATGAAGCCCGTTTTATTATTAAGGGACCAGGATGACGTTTGCTTTATTTAATGGAATTTCCCTACATGATCGGTAAAAAAGAAAAGCAGTTCTGCATGACTGTATTCATCCAGTTCACTTCAAAGTAATGTTCAGGTGTCTGATTTCTACCTCCTATCCTCTCTACCCCAGACTAAGCTCAACAAGTATTCTGGACATACAACTTCCAAAGTTATTGGTGAAACACCACTAAACTACTCCTAAATGTCACACGACTTAGAGTAATCTTGGTAATAAACTATCTGAATAAAACCACAGAGCCCTAGCTGGTTTGGCTCAGTGGACAGCGTGTCGGCCTGCAGACTGAAGGGTCCCAGGTTCTATTGCAGCCAAGGGCGCATGCCTGGGTTGTGGGCTTGATCCCTAGTAGGGGGTGTGCAGCAGGCAACTGATCCATGATTCTCTCTCCTCATTGATGTTTCTCTCTCTCTCCCCCTCTCCCAACAAATAAAAATATATTTAAAACACAGGAAATAAGACACTGTGTCAGTAAGATAAACTACAGCGGCTAAGAAACATTTAGGCATAGCTTCTGCCTTCCTTTCACCTTTGTTTCTGGGTAGCTGGCTTGCAATTTTTATTTTGTTCGTCTTGAGTTCATTTAGAAATATTAATGGTTAAGCACCCTGAGCAGCATTTAGACAAGCACCGCGGCTCCTCAGTACAGGGAGAAAGTACTGGATTAATGCACTCAGCACAGCATTGCACTGGAGGATTACAAACTTTCTTTAGTCACACATATAGCTTCGTTTATAAGCATTCTCTATAGCTTCCTGGAAAAATCTGAGAAAGTTAGAAACAGAGTAATAAAGTGAGACTATGTGCCAAATGCAAGGTGCCATTACTTTCAAATAAAATACTATTATGAACCAGAAGTGACCTGTTAATGCTAACATAGCTTGCTGTGTTACTAGTGACATGGAATTGGCAGGCTAGTGCTCCCCCCGCCCCCATCGTGTCATGCAAGCAGGAAAGCAGGAAATTTCAGAACTGCCTAACATTAAAAAATAAGTCTCTTAATTTATTTGCATTCTAAAATAGAAGCCTTTATCTGAATGTTTGTTCCATATAAAAAGCTGCTAAATGATGTACAGCATTTGTCAAGCCCATAAAGCATTCCCTTTAAAACCTTAAGTTCAATCAGTGTTGGTTTTCTACTATTATACTACATTTTGGCAGCAATTGTTTATTGGTCTGTGACTGCAGGAATTGCAACTTAACAATAAACCAGTCTGACATTTTAGGTCTTGAAGATACATACCATATATATTTCTTTAAAAATAATCATACTTTTGTAAGCAATACTTTACAGTAGACACCTCAAAAATCTACCATAGATGTGAAACTTAAAATGAGAAAATTTTAAGTTCTAAATCTTTATACATAGATATCCAGATTTCTATATATATTATATATACATACATAAGTATATATAAAATATATATAATCAGATTTGAAAAATGAACAAAAACTGGGCACTGTACATAAAATCTTTTTTAAAACTCAAACAATAGAAAACTCTTTAAACATTAAACAATTTTAATAAAAGTTTCTGTACAATGCTAAGCAGCTTTATTTACACATAGAAAATGTAATAGGAGTAGTGTTTGAAATTACAGAACTCCTTAAAATTTCAATGGCAGGTAAATCTGGAAAAAATAACAGCATTCCATTCACAAATATTTTCAAGCAATAAATATGTATTTATAAATAGTGTAAATTTACATCAAGATTAGAAACAAAAATCACAAATCTGAAGTTTATTCCTTAGTCTATGTGCAATCCATTACCTTTGTGACTTGGCTGTTAATTTTTAAACATTTCATTTAGGAACCAAAAGTGTAATAACCGCCATGGTTTCAAAACAAGACAGAAAAACATAAAAGCAGTAAAAAAGTTCCTTATCTAACTTTTCACATTAAAAAAAAAGTCGACCAAAGAAAGCCTTAAAATTGCTAACTACCTTACAAAGAAATTACCAGCTAGGCTAGTACTCTTTCCCAAGGAAACTTCTGGAGGGGAAGGGATGGAAACAGCTTCATCAGCCCCGGAACAGAGAAATATAAAAGGTTGTCTTCAAGTCAGTAGTCTGCATGGTGCGGCCAGTTTTGTCAGATATATACAAAACATGGGACTCAGTCCTCTGTCTGAAGCACAGCTCATCGGCGCGGGGCCTGGAGCAGGAGCCGCGCCCTCCTCGGTCCGCGTGGCTGCCATCCCACTTGGAAGGTTGCATAGACACAGTTTCAGCCAGCGGCCTTTCGAGGCAGCTCTAGAGCTGGGGGCGCGGAACTGGCTACTTCCTGAAGAGCAGAAAAGGTCTCTCTCACTGTCCGTGGAACATCATCAAGATGAGGAAGAGGGCAATGGAGGAGCCTGAGGAGAGAAGTGAGGGATGTGACTTGGGTACACAAGGGTGCCCTCCCTACGGACCCCCGCCTGGACAATCTTCCTAAGAGTCTGACACCGGTCCCCTACAGATGTGCCAGCATTCTTCTGTGCTACTAAACTCAAGAACAGTAAAAATCAAGAACATTATTCAGTGGAGCATTTTTTTCGATTGCTTAAAAAAAAAAAAAGGCTTGTAGAAAATAATTTAGCAAACCAATTATGATTTCATTAGTAACTGGCTTCAGAACCTGTCAACTAGATAATGCATTTTGTGTAACATTCTCCAGCTAATCTTCTTCTTCTTCAAGCAAACTTGAAGACCATTCAAATGAAAATATCAGGAGCTAAATTTCAAAAATTCAGTTTCTGATCACATTTGTAAGAGAAATGTATTGGAGGAAATCAACAATTCATAAATTATTTTCCTATTCATAAAACTAGTGATGTGCTAGAGTAAAATGCTTTGCCCTGAGCATCCGCTGTTTAAAAGTTAAAAATTGTGTGCAATTTATAAGTACACTTTGAATTTCATGAGGTTGTATAGCATAGCAGGAAGTTATTCTCCATCATATATTCCCCAAAAGGTTGCCCTGGCTGGTGTTGCCAAGTGGTTAGAGTGGTAGCCCAAGCACCAAAGGGCCTTGGGTTCGATTCCCAGTTAAGGACACATACTTGGGTTGCCGAATCCCCAGTCTAGATCAGGGGATGTGTGAGAAGCAACAGATGGCGTAGCACACCAACGTTTTCCTCCCTCCCTCCCTCCCTCCCCTCCTCTCTAAAAATCAATGGGAGTAGGGAGGGGGGATCCTTGGGTGAGGATTAACAAATATTCTCAGCAGGTTAATACTTCTGGCAAAAACAAAATTTTAAATAAATACAATTAGCTCTAAAAGCAGAAATCTATTTAAAAGCACACTTATGGATTCATTTTGTTGACACTAATAACCTGGGTGTACACAAAATTTTAATCAACGGAGATGAGAATGCGATAGTGTTCAAAAAGCACACACAGATTTAAAAATATAATTACCGTGGTATTATTCAGGCTGGCCTCGCCCAGGAAGAGAAGTGAAAATAAAACATGCTAACTTCATAGGAATGGATACTTGGAAGTGGAGGAGGGGAACAACATGCATGTCTAACGAGCCACAGAAATGTGAGTATTTCCTACCTCCTGCTTATCAGGCAGCGGAACAAACACGCGGCTTCCCTCCCGGCTACCCATGTACTCACATGTGGATTTCACTTACTAATGTAAATTGGTCATAGACTTGCATCAGGTCCTCCATCTTGTACTGTTCTAGCACCACAAAATTGTCCAGGTTTCTGCTTGTTTTTCGTGCACAATCTTGACAATGCACTACGTAGGTCTTCCGAGAAATGCTCTCATTAGTGACAAAAAGCAGATCAAAAACCTCCACCTATTTTATACAAGAGAAAAAGCATTCAATTGCGATAGTGGCATTTACTTATTGTGATACTTTAATAAAATCATGGAATCTTACTTTACATGGAGTCGTGGACCGTTATCTCTGGCTGAATGCAGGTACCAAGACAAACATGGCCATGTTTAAAATTCTCTAATGGACAAGATTTATTCTGCACCAAACCCAGACACACGGGTGGCAATGTACATTCAGGGGAATGGCCTCAGGGAATGGCTGCTCATTATGATCACTGGCAAAAGTGTCATTCAAAAGTTTAACAAAGGTCAGTCTGCTTTGTCCTAAATGGGAAGCATTACTATACAGTCAGATAAAAGTGATCACAATTTTTTCCCTTCTCTGACAGTGCTCATACTGGGCACTATGAACGGTATTTGTCTTCCTAGAGACGGAGCTGCTCGAAGAAAAAGACTGTTTATTCATGTCTGCACCTCCAAGGCATATCAGAGTGCCGAGTGCTTAGCCAAACCTCAAACCTCCAAACACATATCCCAGTTGGTTGCCTGCTCAAAATCTTTTGATGGCTTCCATGAACTCAGAATATCAAATTCCTTGGTCATTCAAGATGCTCTGTAAGCTTCCTTCTACCTTAGGCTTATAAGTTCCAGCCACACTGGACTAACTTACCCTTTTATGGATAAGCCATTCATTTCCCATACTGTTAGTACAGCTCGTAATAACATTCATTCTACCTTCAATTCTCATCATTTTTTAGTCCACTGAAGTCTCATACTCATCCTTAAGGATGGACTCAGATGTTAATACTCTAGTGAACTCTATGCCAATACAGAAAGGAAAATTTCCCCCCTCAGTGTTGTCATGGCAGTAAGACCAACTTTGCTTTCACAAGTCTCATGCACATTACAATTCGTTGTTCATAATTTTTCTTCCTTGAGCAGACTATGGAGCTCCTTCGGGTACCCTATCTTCTTCGTTTCTGCCTCTCTCGCAAACCTTGGCTTCAGAAGACTGACCGAGTATGTGAACTGCACCGGAGAGGACTCAGCATCGATCTGCCTGCAGCTTTCCTGAACTGCACCCAGGTTATTGGCCCCTGTCTGCTTCTGGATTGTTCACAGTTTAAAATTCCAAGCCTAAACTTCTAATGATTATCATCTGTTAAATATCTATTATACAAATGACTCTGTAGTAGATACTTTGAGTTAACCCATAGTTAGTAAAATAGTATACCATCAGATTAATTTTAGTAGCTAAGTAACATGAAAATAAGATTTTAAATACAATTTCAATAAAATGTATTACATAAAAGTCTCAATATATTTTAAAAAATAACTACAGAGGGAAGAGGCTTTATAAACCAGGGGTGGAGGACAGCCACTTGCCTCACAGATGCTGCAGTAATGCGCGGGCTCCTCTTTGGTCCGCCCATGCCACACGATCTCTTTGCCCGCAGCAATGAGAGCTTCCCGCAATGTCTGACATTGCTTCAGGGTTCTTAGAAGACAATACCTGTTGTAGGGAAAAAATTATTTGTGACCAGCAATTGAATACTGAATGTCTTTAGCATAAAAGCTATATCATTAGAAACAATGCCGAGACTCAGTTCTAATATCTCTGACTCCGTTTTTCTTTTGTCAATGTCTCAGATAATCTGAGATTTTTAAAAAATGGGTTTACTGTTCAGCAGGTCTGATATTAATATCGCATCAGTTAAAGCTGAGAATAATTTTTACCTGATTATAAAAATATAATGCTCTTAATATGCAAAACCTGATCCCTTGCTTCAATATAAGCTGCTACTTTTGGCTCTTATTTGGGCAAGTGAATTGACCTCTTTGGGAGTCAATGTTCTCATCCTTAAAGAGGGGTCTGAATTCCAGGTCTGAGCTGTGATCACAGAAGGCGGGAAGGCGCCTTATTTCCAGTAGTACTACCCAGACAATGGCAAACGGCATCATCGATACAGATGCTTTTGAAACTTTTGAGTCTATAAGCAGAAAGGCATTTATGTGTTTAGTCACCACACAATACCGAATTGGTTTCACTATAGCACTAGAGAAGAAAAAAGACATTTAAATAGTCTATTTTAACTTAGAGATAATAAAGAATCTTGCATTTATAAACACAATTGAGTTTATAATTTGTGGCTTCTCTAAACTCGTACTTATGATGCTAACAATATAGTGAATTCTCACAATTTGTGCTGATTTTCCTATAGTTTGCTGTCATTACTTGAAATTGTTAAATTCTCTTAACTCTGCTCTGAATCTTAGGCTCAGATTCTCCATTTGAACAGAGGTTGGACTAAATGATCTCTAAGGCACTTTCCCCTCTAAAAAACAGACAAGGAAAATACCCTAAAGAAAAGGAAATGGGTTTAGCAACTGAGTATTGTTTGAAAGCAAAAGGTCTTATCTGTTTTATCCATGCTGTCTATCTATGACAGTGTCTGGCATATAGTAAGTACTCAATAAACATTTGATTACTGAATGACTAAAATTTAATGTATGATAAGTAATAGCACATTTAAGTTCTTAATTTCTTTGTTATTTCATAAGTTAAAGCATTGTCACTTATCAGAACCCCTGTGCATTAAGCCAGGATAAAAGATGACTAAAAATCTATGTAAAACTTGTTAGCTTATTTAACAAAGACATAGCAGAATCAACTTCACAGCTAGCTGTAAGGCAAACCCATTAGGCATCATATTAAAATAAATGTCTCAGTTTGTTCAGCAATTCTTGCACACTTAACTTACTTAGAAATAAAATAATGATTTAGACCAGCGGTCGCTAACCTTTCGGACCTTTCGGACCTCACGGACCACCAGACCACCGGTTGGCCATCGCTGCTTTAGACTATGGTTGTAAATCAAAGCTAGGACAGCTCTCTCTCTCTCTCTCTCTCTCTCTCTCTCTCGCTCTCTCTCTCTCTCTCTGTATGTGTATGTGATATGTGTTCATGAAAGTATGCCAGGGAAGGGAGCGAGCAAGCAAAAATGTAGATCATGGTAAAAAGAGAGAGAATACAATCCAGACGATGCTGCCAGCTCTTAAACAGTGCCTGCTCTTCCCCTCCCCTCCCATGTCCCATACCATTCACCTCCGAAGGCCCTGACCTTCCTGAACCAGTTTTCCAACTAGGGCTTCGATAGGAAGTATCTTTCAAAGGAAAATAGTGCCGAAAACCCCGCAGACACCTCTGGAAGACTGGCAGGCGCTACTATGCTCCCACCAAACATAACCAATAAGGGCAGACAGAAGGCGTGGCGCTGGGTACTTCGCACTATGGTGACACCGAGGCATCGAACAGTCCTGTGCAGAGGAGACTTGCGCTCAGGAGCTAAATTTGTCTGACGTCCACACCGTCCTCTCTTCCACGTATTCTTACCCGCTCCCCCTTTCTCCTTTGAGGATGAGATTCAGTCAGTGCAATTCCGCCCCCCCCCCCAAAAAAAAAAAAAAAAAAAACACAGAGCCATGGTTCCGGGAGTATTATTATCCCACTCTTTACTCAGTGAGTGCATTTTCCACTCCAATGCCAATCAGATGGTAGTTTCTAATTTCTGGTTAATAGTTTCATCTAGAAAAATGCATTATGCCACTTTCCCGCACACAGTAAAGGATTAGAGCCAGGGTTGCTAGTAATATCAAGCCATGAGTATTCTGTGTATGAAGTCACAGCTCCAGACTTTTCATTCTGTAGCTTAGAAAAGGCACAGCTCTATCAATCTGGTGTGACAGTGAGGAACCGCACTGTGCTTTCCTCTGCTCCTAACGCTAAATTGCTCATTCGTTCCCAGTTTTCAAAAGGTAGCCATTGGAATTCAAGGAAATCGAGATACAGAGGCTCTTCTGAAGTCCACCAATGAGCAGGTCCTACAGAAAGAATCCGATCAGTCCAAGGGAAGGGAAGAATCAGAAAATACAGAGATTTAGGGAAAGGATCCCGGAGAAGATACAGGTATGATAATATGTAAGACTTAACAGTGATCTGTCCTGCTTTGATCAATCCTAGACTGTATTTGAATGCATTGAAGAGCTAAAAAATCAAAATCAAACCAGATCAGGATTGTTATTTCCTCTTCATTTTAGTTTTGCTGAATTTTAATAAATATCTTACAGCAATTAATAATTCACCTGTTAAAAACAACAATAAATCACTAGCAAAAAGTCTAACACTGTAGAAGATATGCCGGTTTTAATAAACGCACTTGAGGAACAGGGTCGGAAATAACTTCAGGAGCTAGAGGCAGGGAGTGCTTGGACGTTTCCGGATCGATGTGGTTTCCGGATCCAAGCCCCACTCTAGCTGCGTGGATGACAGCCTGCCAGGGAGGCGGAGGGTATTAAAGACAGCTCTGGCCAGGAAGAAAGCCAAGAAAGCCGATGGCGGGCTTGGTGTATTCGAGGTTACACAGTAGAATCGAATCCGCCCAAACACCAGTCTGCAAAGAGGAAACCTCAAGAAGGATGGCGTCTTAGAAAATGACTTCATGTAGGGGATAGAAATAAATATATACTTGAAATACTAAAGACAGCTCATGCACAATATATTCATAAATCAGGCAGGAGAGAAACAGACATAGCGCACTTGGGCGCTAAAAGGAGGGACGCACGCTCGGACGCTCGGCTCCACTTCGGGAGGGGCGGTGGGACCACAGAGGGTTGGATAAAGAGGCTGCCAATCTAGATGTGGGCGGGACGGTACTTTCCAGGCATGAGAAATGCCACAAGCAAAGGTAATACGCGATTACTTAGGGAGCAAACAACTGTTCTTATAAGATTTTAATCGTGGGATGAGGTTTCTGAGGCAGGAAAAGAAAGGAATGAAGCCATGGTGACAGGATTTTATGTTGAAGTTGAGGCGACAATGGAATGACTGACATTCTGGGGGCAACTTGGCTGCGTGTCCAAAGGCAGTGTGGAG
The DNA here is from genome assembly GCA_963924515.1 of Vespertilio murinus. NCBI lineage: Eukaryota > Metazoa > Chordata > Mammalia > Chiroptera > Vespertilionidae > Vespertilio > Vespertilio murinus. The sequence goes on from OZ004710.1 coordinate 102,921,748, forward strand.
AGGGGAGAGCCAGGGGTTGACTTGCTGTGGCACCTTTAAAGATGCCATGCCAACAACCTCACCACCGAGAGTAGATGGTGTACAAGCTCAAGTTCCCAAGAGGCACTGGGCCTGCGCAGCTGACACGCTTGCCACCTGCCGCTCCAGGGCTGTACTGCCCGTAGGACAACAGTGAGGGTCTAAATGTCAGCAAGACATAACAGTTTCATTTGAACCAACCACATGGCTGAAAATCAAGGTCTCAGTCAATAATAAAACGAGTATCTTAACACATTGCATTAAGAAATAAAAGTAGTAATCAAGGTAACAAATATTCTTTTGATTCATGGTAATGTAGGAGGGTAGCTAGAAGAATGTGAAGAAGAGTACATGATTTATTTTAGTAAAATATGTAGGATGTGAAAATTGAAAGAGATTTACTAAATGATTTAAAGGATGCTATGAAACTACAGGATTCTTAAAGACCAAACGTGATTTTGAAAATGCAAAGAAAAAAAAAGAGCTACTATGTTGAGTGGTTTAAAAAACCACAAGTAATTCATTCCCAAAATGATTAAGGAGGGATAGGAGGTGACAATAGGATATATCACCACTTCCCATTATTAAATCAGTTAATATAAATACAGGCTCATAATCTATTATAATCCCCCAAATGTTTCATACATTTTACAAAAACTCATTTGATATTGACACTTGGATTCTGAATACCAAAACACATTTGGTCTAAGGCAGTGGTCGGCAAATTCATTAGTCCACAGAGCCAAATATCAACAGTGCAGCGACTGAAATTTCTTCTGAGAGCCACATTTTTTAAACTTAAACTTCTAGCGCCACTTCTTCAAAATACACCCGCCCAGGTCGTGGAAGAGCCACATCCAAGGGGCCAAAGAGCTGAATGTGGCTCAGTTTGCAGACCACGGGTCTAAGGGGTTTCGGATAAGGAATTACGGAGCTGTAGTGCTTCTGGGAAGCCTTTCCTGAATGTTCCTCTCTCAGAAGTGCCTTCCTCTGTGCTTCCCACATTTTTAAAACTAAACTTTCCCAACATTAAAGACCATATATTTTAATGTGTTGACTATTTCCCCAATTATTTTAAGTGCCAGAGAAGTGATCAAATTCTTCTGTCACCTCGCACACAACACCTGAGCATCAACTCAGTTCACAATAAATAGTAAACAAATAAGAGAGGCTTTTGCAGGTTTCCAAGTCTAGTGGAATAAGGTTGTCTCCTGGCATAGACACAGCTGATCCTCCCAACCTACCAACTCAGGGAAGCAGCGAAAATGCCGAAACAAGGAAACAGATCACAAACGAAAGAAATGGAGGACAAAAAGCGACTGGATATAGAGTTCAAAGCCACGCTCATAAGGTTGTTCAACAATCTCTTAGAAAAGGCGGATAAAATAAATGAGACCTATGAGGATATGAAAAGGGATCAACTAGAAATAAAGAATACATTCTCTGAAATAAAAAATATTATACAGAGTCCTAAAAACAGATTGGAAGATTGCAAGAATCAAGTCCAATGTTTGGAACACAAAGAGCCAGAGGACACTCCTCCGCAGAAGCAAGAAGACAAGAGAATCCAGAAAGTTGAAGATGGTGTGAGAAACCTCTGGGACAACTTCAAGCGAACCAACATCAGAATTATGGGGGTCCCAGAAGATGACAGAGAGCAAGATACCGAAAACATATTGAAAGAAATAGTGACAGAAAATTTCCCCCACCTGGGGAAAGAAATAGACTTACACGTACAGGAAGCACACAGAACCCCAAACAAAAGGAATCCAAAGAGGACCACACCAAGACACATCATAATTAAAATTCCAAGAGCTAAAGACAAAGAGAGAATATTAAAAGCAGCAAGACAAAAGCAGGTAGTTACCTATAAAGGGGCACCCATACGACTGTCAGCTGATTTCTCAACAGAAACCATGCAGGCCAGACGGGAATGGCAAGAAATATTCAAGGTGATGAATAACAAGAACCTACAGCCAAAAATACTCTACCCAGCAAAGCTATCACTCAGAATCGAAGGCCAGATAAAGAGCTTCACAAATAAATTTAAGCTAAAGGAATTCATCACTGCCAAGCCAGAATTATATGAATTGCTGAAAGGGGTTCTTTAGGAAGAGGGAGAAAATAAAGATAAAAATATGAACAAACACGTAACTATCAACAAGTGAGTCTAAAAACCAAGGGAAGTAAAAATCATGATGAACAATATTAACTGGTGAATATAATAGAATCAGAGGTATGGAAGGGGAGTGGACTGATGATTATTGGGGAAATGGGGAGCGGAGCGGGGCGGGAAGAGACTGAACATAAACTGCACCTATGGATGAGGACAATGGGGGATGGGGAAAGGGCAGAGAATTGAATGGAAACTTGGTGTAGGGGAGCAATTGGGGGGGAACATATGTAATAATATGAACAATAAAGATTTAGTTTAAAAAAAAATAGTAAACAAATAAAGGATGGAAAGAAATGGGTAGAGCTCACAGAGTCAGTTGAGTGGATGAGAAATCACAAGGTAAATTTTCCTTACAGCGTGTGCGTGCATGCGTGCCTGATTCCTCACCTGAGGATATTTTTTCCATTGATTTTTTTTTTAAGAGAGAAAGAGAGAAACATTGATGGGAGACACGTCGATGAGTTGCCTAAGCTGCAACTGAAGTGCGTGCCCTTAACCGCTTACATTCATTCTGATTGATTTTGGAAAAAATCACACATTGTGGAGTCACAGTATTTATGAATTAAAAACAACAACTTTCAGAGAGCAACGAAGAGGACTATATTTGTATATCTTCTCCATTCCACTTTTTACATCTCGCTGATATTTTATCTTTTAAAATAACCTACAGCCGAAACCGGTGTGGCTCAGTGGATAGAGCGTCAGCCTGCGGACTGAAAGGTCCTGGGTTCGATTCCGGCCAAGGGCATGTACCTTGGTTGCGGGCACATCCCCGGTAGAGAGTGTGCAGGAGGCGGCTGATCGATGTCTTTCTCTCATCGATGTTTCTAACTATCCCTCTACCTTTCTCTCTGTAAAATATCAATAAAATATATATTTTTAAATAAAAATAAAATAACCTACAATTCATATGCTCAATGTATAATGAATTAAAGCTTTACTGAAAGATAATTCAAAGGAGAAAAAAGAGAGGAGGTGTAAAAATTGCAGTGCACATTAAAGACTGTTTAAAATACCAGCAATAAAAATAAACAGAAAATCCAAGCACACATCTCAAGGCAGCACTGGGAGAAACGGCTGACAGGAAAGTGGGGGTCAGATCTGAGGTACAAATGGAGACATTAAAGAAAGTTTAAATTTGTGCCTTAAAATGCTGAAAATAGTTGGTCGCTGGTGACCTCAGCAAGAGAAGTGACGGGGGCACAGTGCACGCAGAATGCTCTGGCGGTGGCGTGCACAGGGGACGAAGAGAGTGACTCCCAGCAGAGGAAAGGAACGAAGGGGAGAACACCTTTTCTTAAGAAGCGGTAGAGCTCAAAGAAGCTGGCAGGATACCAGATGTGAGGACCAAAGCAGTGACATGGAGACAATTTTACAGTAAAACTGATCTAAATTTACCTAGTTTATGCCTATCTCTAAATTAACTAAACATCTTTAGTGACTTTAGACAAATTTTCCCCAAAAGTAAGCCTTAATTTCCTATTCAGAACCAAGTACCATTCTGAGATATCTATATATCTATATATCTATATCTATATCTATATCTATATATAAAACCTTAATATGTAAACAGACCAACGGCGAACAACCAGTTGCTATGATGTGTGCTGACCTCCAGGGGGTGTGCATGGAACATGGAGGGCATAGGCAGCAGGCGGCAAAGTATGGAACATGGTTGGCGTCAGCCAGGGTGGGCTGGTGGAGCAGGTAAGCAGGGGCACCAGACCAGGGTGGGGCACATGCCACTGTCATCGGAGCGAGCAAAGAACAAACATTCTATGCTCCAGCACGCTGAGGTCCCGCCAGGCGTTCACACCTGCTGCCGGTGCCAGCCCTGTTTGCACCCGCAGCCAGCATCACTGCTCAGACCTGCTGCCGGTGCCTGCCACCAGCCCTGGTTGCCCTGAGGGCTTCTCCACCTCCCCCTGCTCCTGAGGGGTGATCGGGGCAGCAGCTGCTGCTCACACCTGCTGCTGGCATCAGCCCCAATTGCTCCATGCTGTCAGCGCATGAAAGTGGCAGCAGCAGAAACTGGCCTGCCAGCAGACAGGGGATGAGGGGCTGCAGTGGGAGGAGGGATGGGGCAGGGAGGATGGGCTGAGACCCACCCTCGTGGCTCACAGTTCCTTTCAAGGTGCATAAATCAGTGCACTGGGCCCCTGGTAATAGAATAAATGGATAGACAACCCCTACACTCCACTACCAATTACATGTATAGAGTATGATAACTAAGATCCAACTTTTTTCAAGTATTTGTATATTACTTGCTATGATTTAGTTTTTGTTACCTTTGCCTCCTCCTACCACTTCTTCCCAGGACTAGATAAAAATGGTACAACCGATAAAGGACTGTATCATAAGAACATCCACACACATATTACCTTGGCCAGACAATTTTTGTTTGAATAAAATTTGGGACTTAGATTTGAAATAATTTTGTAAGTCATGATTACTTCTAAAAGGCAGTATTTTAAAAACAACACATGCTGACCAAATGATTATAGCTGCAGGGAAAATACTTCAGTATTATTTTAACAAAGACAAATTTATTTCATCAGAGTATAAAGCAGTGTAGTCCAAAGTAAGTTTATGAGGAGATCAATTCTTCAAAAGATACTGGTCAGACAAATGTGTTGGGGAAATACAATACATTATGACCTTCTCCCCATTCACAAATACACCAACGCTTAAGGAAAAAAGAACTTTACCTAATCCACCTTTTCCCATATTTCTTTGACCAAATTTCCCTACCTTTTGGGAACAGGGGTAGTAACGGTAGAAAACACAGTTTAGGGAAACACTGCTATATAGCACTATTTGAAAATGTTACTTCTAAACAGATTTATAATATAGTTAGGTCAGAAACTATGATAATAAATGAGATGCTTCCTAAAACATATGCATTCAAATAACTTGCATTACATGTTTAAAGCAGCTAAACAAAGGGGCAATTATAAGATAGATGATTTAATGAAAATAAAAAATTAAGATATATGTAGTACTTTAAACAATAAAAAAATATATGCTAATTTCTCTGTACCAGCAAATATTCTGTGATCTCATTTCCTCTCTCAGTACTAAGGGCAGTCTTTCAATATTAAAAGTAAAGTTCTAGGAATCAGGTGGTTCAGAAGATAGTGGGGAGGCAAGGTTTGGAAATTTAAATGTTTAAAAGTCATTTGTGCCTTTGATCCTCTTTACACAGCAGTGCACTTACTATTTGGAAGGGAAAAATGCTTTTACCATGTGGATTATTGTATTATAATTTGCTAGACTTCTGGACCATTTTGTTTTGATGTCAACATAATTCAGGGGGGGGGGGTTTGAATAATTAACACTCCCCAAAAAGAGAGGGACTACAGCAGTTTAGAAAGCACTTACTTAATCATTTCAAAAAGCTTTGGATCTGAGACCTTGATATTTCGTGCCATATTCCAGGAAAGATGAACCATGGGTACTATTGACTTCACACTTTGCAATTTGTTCCACTCGTACCGTTCCACTGCCAACTTATACTGGCAGGCTAGGGGGGAAAAAACAGTTATAAAGCAACCCAAAGTACCAAAATGTATGAAGATAACCATTATCACCTTCTCAGGTGATATCATCTACCAATTCTGAAAACCTCAAAATATTACAAAAATAATTATGTTTTTTGATAAATGATAGTAACAGCAATCATGTGAATAGTGCTTATTTTAACTATGTGCCAGGCATTGTGCTGAGCTATTGTAATACATTATTTCACTTAATCTATAGTATCACCTTTTTAATTTTATTATTCCCATTATACAAATGGAGAAATTGGAAGCCCTGAGAGGTTATACAACTTGCCCAAATTTGCAAGAGCCACGCCCTGGTCCTAATCCAGGTCTAACTGGCTCCAAAGGCCACATTATTCCTCTTGGCTAGCTACCGCCTGAAGGCAGGCAGAATCCACATGGATTTTGTTACAAGAGGGCTATTCATAACTCCAGAGGAAGAAAAACGGGAGAGGCTGAGCACTCTGCTTGCTTTCTCCCACAGCGGTTTCCTCTGTAAAACAAAACCAAGCACTCTGTGGCATGAAGGAAAGCCACCCACTGATCACAAATACCCATTTTTAACTATTATAATGAGGAGTAAGAAATGTCTACTGTTTCTTTTTTTTAATATGTATTTCCTTGTATATAAAGATATACATTTGTTTTTGCTGAGATCTATAGTCTTGGATTTCTATTTGTTAACTTGAGTTTAATTTCTTATACTACAAATTAAATTTTTATTCAAGGAAACACTCTTCCAATTTTTAGTGGGGTAAATTCCAAGAAAAAAAGACCAAATACAATCCCTTATAAATTAAATGGTGTTGTTGTTTTTTTTAGCATAATCTTTAAAATACCTGTAAGTGGACCGACATTCCAAGCAATGTTGTTGCACCAGCCAATCGCCTGCACCCAGTGCACGGTGCCCGCGTTTACCCAGACCAGGTCTCCGGGCCGCTGGATGAACCTGTACACCGGCACGTTGGCTTCGTAAAGGTCTTCCAGGTTGGGCCACCAAGAGCCCATCAGGAAATTCAAATTATTTCTGAAATAAGAAAAAATAAAGCGAATGTATCAAGTACTTTAACAAGCTCCTTATACAACTAGAAGACAAATGTCAGGAGTTGTAAAAATATGTTCATTCGTTGCATTGAAAAGTAATGGCTTATGTACAGGGGGTAAAATTAATTACCGTTCATTTTTGGATGACTTACCCAAAGACCAGTATTACTATCTTAAGATGATTTTCTAAACATCCAAATGAAATCCAAAGCTACCTTTAAGCAACACTTATACACACAGTTTTAAATTTCACTTCTCTAAAGGCTATTTTGATTGAACCTTCCCCTGCAGTACTGAGAAACATCTAAAGGGTAGATAGAAGGCGGAGCTGACATCAAGTCATTTAAGTCCATAAACAGAAACACTATGACAAATAAAGTACTAGGAACTTCTATTTGTGAGGAAAGAGAAAGACAGAGATGGTCTCTGGTTTCCATGACTGGGAGACTATGCAGATGAACAATCTCACCCATGTACTACAACCACACATATGTACAAATAGCCATTGCTGCTGCAACAACCAGTACACTTTGGAAATATTTCTACAGATCGTATTGCTATGCTTATATGTTAAAATCCAGCTTCTTATTCTACTTCATCATGATATAATAGGAAGTACTTTATAAACTACATAAACAACTTTTCCTACAAAAGAATTCTTAAAAATTCCATTTACTACTTTAGATTTCATTTTTGGGAATGAAAAACTTCCAGCGTGGAAATCTTCCTTTCCTTAGTAACTAATAGCCTTGTCTTTATTTCTGTGCCTTGTGCTAAAAGTTATGATAAAGTATACTTTTAAATTATTTTCATTGGTTTAAATTTCATTTTTATTTATTTATTTTTATTTTTTGGTATCAAGGATTGGCAAATCCAGCCCATTGCATTTTCATAAATAAATTTTTCTATTAAAACAGAGCCATGCTGAAACCGGTGTGGCTCAGTGGATTGAGCGTCGGCCTGCGGACTGAAGGGTACCGGGTTCAATTCCAGTCAAGGGCATGTACCTGGGTTGCTGGCACATCCCCAGTGGGAGGTGTGCAAGAGGCAACTGATCAATGTTTCTTTCTCATCAATGTTTCTAACTCTCTATCCCTCTCTTCCTCTCTGTAAAAAAATCAATAAAATATATATTTTTAAAAACAGAGCCATGACCCTGTATCTACATACTGTGTGACTGTTTATGTGCTGTAATGACATGGTTGTGACAGAGACTGCATGACCTGAAAAACCTAAAATATTTATTACTTGGACCTTTATGAAAAGCTTATAATCTAGATGGAATCTTAATCTTACTTTTTCTCTAAAAACAAGCAAGCAGACAAACAAACAAAAAACCCAAAGGCAAAGCTGCTCCTCAGAGTCTAGAACAGACTGCCGATGGCCATGGCCTCATTGCAGGGGCAAGAACTGGCTTACTGCTTGTGAGAAGGCTGTGCAGATACAATCCAGAAAAATTTGCCTGTAAAGCAAAATATTGCTACAAACACAAATCCTAGCTCTACTTTACCCATGCGTTGCCGTCCAAAAGCAAGCAATCAAGATCATCAAATTAACAACCAAGTTAAAAAAAAAAAAAAAAAAGACACCCTCAAACTTACAAAACAGCAAGCATCCTTTTCATCATTTATTCAAATGAATGGCTATTTCAGGATATATATTATTTAAAGTCATAAAACAAAAATACAGACAAGGTCAACACTAGTCAGTTTCAAATAATTGTTATGTAAAACAAAATTGTATTGAAATGCTAAGGTGACAAGTGCTATTTCTGCCACTTAGTTAAATTTACCAAACTATTCTAATATTTTTATTATCCCAAGTTCAAGTTTTTTTACATCATCTGGCCATTCTAATTATCTTGGCTCCCAGGTTACCTCTCCATTTAGATAGGAAACGAAATCCTAAAAAGAGCCAATCCCTACTCAAAAATAATGAACGTGAATGGCTGTCCTGTAGCGGCAACAACATACTGCTATCTCAAAGTGAGAGGCATAAAAACCTTTCTGTAGCACCATGGACATTTCCTACATGGCACTGTTCTCTCTCTCTCTCTACTGCTAGGTTGTGGGCCCATAAAAGTAAATCAGATTAAACCAGGTTATTTCATCAGAGGATTTGGAACTTTAAAATTCTATATCTTTGGCTTTATTACATTGAAAGAAACCTATGTGGTTAAATAGCAAAGACAATATGTATGAATATATACATATATATGGATATACATGTATATATGAAATCTTGAATTAATATGTTTTCTTGCAACTGTATTTACATTTCTTACTAAATTTGGGTATCTACAGAAAAGATTCTTTAATGCCAAATTAAGAAATTACAGTATGTGGAATATGTATATAGTATCCAAAATTTCTCATATGTAAATGTTTTTAGTGCCCTCCTTTATTTTATTGTATGATTTATGTTAACCAAAAATAATTTTCTAATGTTATTAGTAACTAAAAATATTAGGTGCTTACACAATGGAGTACTTTTTGGAAAAAAGAAATTAAGATTCCATTTACACAAACATTTCAATTTAAATCAAACCACTTCCAAGGTACCCTTTAACACAAAATAAATAAATGAAGGCTATTTCTAGGATTCTTGAAAAGTAACACATCCATCAGATGAGTTCTTTCAATAACACAAACAAAATCTGAAACAGTTGAATTAAATTTTATAATTTAAGTTCCTTTATCGGAAAAGTTACCAGAATAGTTTTAAAAAGAATTTATATTATAATGATATAGCAAAGAGTACTGTGCTGAAGTTTGAGTTATTAACAATCTATAAAGGTGTTCAATTATAAAATTTCTTCCACTTCTAAAATCCTTTACAGTAAAACAACTTTTCTTGGAATATAGATCTTTCACATGAACAAATACTTATGTATCAACTATTTAATTAGCCTAATAACTAATTTTTCTTTCCTTTAAATCCATGGCGTGAAGTAGCTTCAAGGCATTTTCCTAAAGTATTCCCAGTCACACAAACAATGGGTGTGGAATCACATTGTATTAAATGAAGTTTCTGCTAAACGCTAAGTGAAAACTGGCCAGGGCGTCAAGATGTCCTTCACAATTACTGTTTTTTAATAATTATGTTTAGAGAATATTTAGATTGGAAACCTACTTTTCACAGAAATCATTTAGAACACCCCAGTAACCTTCAGGAACAACGAACCATTCACAATCACCTGGACCAATATTGATATTTACTGAACAGAAGTTGTTATTTTCTTGATGACCTAAAATGTGAAAAGAAAAAAAGATCAGCATACTATAAATTCTATAGAAAATGTATCTTTAGAAGTGACACCTTAGAAATGTTCAACAGAGAATGCTCTAAAGGTATTGCTTTTGTTTTTTTTGTTTTTTTGATTGATTTGAGAGAAGCAGATTTGTTGTTCCACTTACTTATGTATTGTTTTTTCTTTTAATACATATTTTTATTGATTTCATAGAGGAAGGGAGAGGGAGAGAGATAGAAACATTAATGATGAGAGAGAATCATTAATTGGTGCACACCCCACTGGGGACTGAGCCTGCAACCCAGGCATGTGCCCTTGACCAGAATCAAACCTGGGACCCCTCAGTCCACAGGCTGATGCTCTATCCACTGAGCCAAACCAGCTAGGGCTCACTGGCTAATTCTTATATGTGCCCTGGTCAGGGATTGAACCCATAATCTTGGTGTATTGGGCAACACTAACCAACTGAGCTACCTGGCCAGGGCCTGTTAGTATTTTTGACAGTGCCCCACAGGATTCTCAAGCTCTGTTCACTGTTCTTCATTTTGTTTTCTCCTTAGAATAGTTCTTTTTGAACTATGTATGTTTACTGATTTTTTTTTTTAGCCTGCTCAAGTCTACTATTGAGACCCACTAGTGAATTTTTTTCCAGTTATTGCACTTTCAGCTTCAATTTTTCTTTCTTTCTTACTACAATGTCTCTTTATTGCTAATCTCTGGCTTCCCTTGGTTCTTGTCCATGGTTTCTTTTAGCTCTTTAAACAGCTTTAAGACAGTTGATTTAAAGCGTAAAGTATAATATCTGTACTTCTTCAGGACTAGTTTTTCTATAAACTTATTTCTTTCTTAATGTCTTTCTCTTTATTGCTTGCTTTCTTGCAGTTTTTTTTTCTTTCTTTTCCCCTGACTGGAAGAAACTAAGACATTCCCCCAAAAAATGAAAGCTGAAGAAATTTGTCACTTGTCAATCTGACCTATAAAAAAGAATGGTATAGAGTTTTTTAGGCTGAAATGAAAAAAACACTAGACAGTAACGCAAAGCCCTATGAGATATAAACAACTAAAGTAAAGGTAAAACACAAGAGGGAAGGCTCACACTTCACAATTTTGAAACTTAATCTCTAAAGGCTATAGTAATCAAACTAGTGTGGTACTGACATAAAGACAGATATAAATCAATGGAATAGAATCAAGATTCCAAAAATAAATCCATACATACATTATATCTATGCTCAATTAATTTTCAACAAGGGTGCTAAGACCATTCAATAGAGAAAGGATTACAGTCTTTCTGACAAATGGTACGGGGACAAGTAGATGCCACATGTAACAGAATGAGGTTAGACCTGTAGCTGATACCATATGCAAAAATTAACCTAAAATGGATTAAAGATCTAAATATAAGAGCTAGAACTCCAAAAATTCTAAGAAGAAAATATTGGGATAAATCTTTTCTAACCCTGGATTTGGCAATGGTTTCTTGTATACGACACCAAAAGCATATACTGTGTGTGTGTGTGTGTGTGTGTGTGTGTGTGTGTGTGTGTTCATGGATGGATGAAAAAAGTGAAGGGATTAAGTAGTACCAATTGCCACAGGGATGTAAAGTACAGCACAGGGAACGTCCTATCCTATGTAATAAAAGACTAATAGGCAAATCAACCAAACTGTGGTACAACCGGTCGCTATGACGCACACTGACCACCAGGGGACAGATGCTCAATGCAGGAGCTACCCCTGGTGGTCAGTGTGCTCCCATGGAGGAGCACTGTTCAGCCAGAAGCCCAGCTTACCGCCTCTGCGGCGGTGCTAAGGATGTCTGACTGCGGGCTTAGGCCTGCTCTCCACTGTCAGTTGGACATCCCCCAAGGGCTCCAGGACTGCGAACGGGTGCAGGCCAGGCTGAGGGGACCCCCCCCCAAATGAATTTTGTGCACCAGGCCTCTAATAGTCAATAATCTACACTAATAAAAGAGAAAGATTGCAAATTAACCATACCTTTGCAACACCCACCAGCCAATCAGGAATATGCAAATTAACCCAACAAAGATGGTGGGCTAAATTGCATAGGCAGGTGCCAAGCAGCTGGGAGCAGAACGCAGGCGTTCCCAACTGCCCCACCCCAGCCCCAGCTGCTTGGGGCCTCTGGGCAGGGGGAAGGCGGAAAGGCAGCTCCGGGCCGGAGCAAAGGCGGTGCCAGCAGCCAGGGGAAGCAAGGCCCATTCTTGCATGAATCTTCGTGCACAGGGCCTCTAGCATTCTAATAACTATGTATGGGATCAGATGGGTACAAGATTTATTGGGATGAACACTTAGTAAGTTATATAATGTCAAAGCATTGGGGTTTACACCTAAAAATAATATAATATTCTATGTCAAATATAATTGAAAAATTAAAAAATTATAAATGTTACAGGGGCAGGGGGAGAAAGAAAGAAGCAGGCACAAAAGCCAACAAACTACAGGATTCGTTATATGAAACATCCGGACAGGTCACTCTACAAAGCCAGGAAGGAGACTACAGTAAGTGCTCACTTAACATCGTTGATAGGTTCATGGAACTGCAGCAAAATGATGTATAACAAAACTAATTTGACATAGGTTAACTGACATAAACAGCAGTTATAACAAAACAATGAACGAAAGGACTGAGGACCTGTGGTAGTGGTTGTTGGGGGCACGGGGAGTGGCTGCTTAATGGGCATGGGGTTCCCTCCGAGCTGATGAAAATGTCTTGGAACTACTCAGAGATGACAGCTACATAGCCCAGTGAGTAACTAAATGCAACTGAGTTACATACTTTGAAAGGGGAATTTTATGTGAATTTTACCTCAACAAAGAAAAGTGTAGCTCTGCCTCACCACATCCTCTGCACACCACAACCTGTGTCTTTTTACATACACAGTACCATGTGAAAATGGTACTTTTAATCCTCACAATTGTCTCTTATCATGGGTAGGTAGTTGAAATTGTCCATGGCATGGACTCCAAATAAAATTTAGCTCTAATTAAAATTAAAGATGCTGGGAGCCCACCAACTAAAAATCTTTTAGGGTAAAACCTAAGAGCACGTCTGTAATTTAGAACATACATTAGTGATCAGAAAGTCCATTAAAGCAGGTAACATTTATCTATGTCACTCTAGAAACAAGGTGTTTGTCCATAAAAATGTATTCAAACTAAACTTTTAAAATCCAACTGAACTAACAGTTTAAGGATCACTGTACACATTTCTTCTCTGAGATTGAGTTGTACAATAACCACGTGAAATGTAGTTAATATAAAATGAGATGTGCAGTAACTGTAAAGTATACAATTTTGAAGACTTAATATAAAAACATGCAAAAATATCCCAATAATGTTTATATTGATTACATGTTGAAACAATAGTTTGATATACTGGGTTAAAATTAATTTTACCTATTTCATTTTACATTAATGTGATTACTGTAGAATTTTTAAAAATATATATGACTTTTGTATTATATTTCTATTGGATAGTACTATCAGTTAAGAGAATTCTTTAGAGAATTCTTTAGGGTTCCACAGAACATTTCTGAAAAAACCTAATGCCTTGTATACAAACCAACCCAAAACTAAACAGTCTAGGGTAGGTACACAGTGACAAAGAAGTAATCTGTCACATTTGTTTTCCACTTCATTTATAATGAAACATTGCATTTTTTCTTTGAGTATATTATTTGCATAAAATAATTCAAATTCCATGAGAGACATTTTCAATTGAAATGAATCTTAATAGAGCCAATCCAATAGTACACACATAAAAGAAGGGAACTCCAGTGAGTTCAAATCACCTGCCCAGTATCTGCACTGGTGTCTAACGTGGGGACAGAGTAGAGAGCAGACAGGTCTTCTGCCCTATATTACCCAACTATTTATAAATATCATAGAACTGGGCTCACAATGCCTAAGAATAAAAACGACTACAACCTAATGGTTCTAATCTTGGCTATACATTAGAATCCTCTGGGAAACTTAAAAAAAAAAATCTCCAGAGATTGATTAACTATGTATTTTAAAAAGCTTACAAGGAGATTCTAATGAGCAGCCAGGATTGAGACCCACTGACCTGTACCTAGAAGTCTATTTGCAGCAACTAGAGGCCTGGTGCATGAGATCTGTGCACTCTGGGGGTCCCTCAGCCTGGCTGTGTCCTCTCGTGGTCCGAGAGTCCTTGGGGGATGTCTGACTGATGGGGGCCTAAGCCGGACATCCCCTGAGGGGTCCTTAGTGCTGCCACAAAGGTGGGAGAGGCCCCTGCCACCGCTGCTGCGCTCACCAATCTGGTTCAGGGCTTCTGGCTGAGCAGCGCTCCCCCTGTGGGAGTGCACTGACCACCAGGGGGGCAGCTCCTGCATTGATCATCTGCCCCCTGGTGGTCAGTGTGCATCATAGTGACCAGTTGTTCCACTGTTCAGTCAATTTGCATATTAGCTTTTCATTATACCAAAGGACTAGAGGCCCGGTGCATGAAATTCGTGCACTGGGGCATGGGGGAGGGGGTCCCTTAGCCCAGCCTGCACCCTCTCCAATCTGGGACCCCTTGGGGGATGTGGGATCTGGACTAAACTGGCAGTTGGACATCCCTCTCACAATCTGGGACTGCTAGCTCCCAACCACTCACCTGCCTGATCACCCCCTAATCACTCCCCTGCCAGCCTGATGACACCTTAACTGCTCCCCTGCCAGCCCGATTGCCCCCAACTGCTGGTCAGATTGCCCCCACTGCCCTCTCCTGCCAGCCCAGTTGCCCTCAACTGCCTTCCCCCTGCAGGCCTGGTCCCCCTAAACTGCCCTCCCCTGCAGACCTGGTCCTCCCACTGCCCTCCCCTGCCAGCCCGGTCACAACTGCCCTTCCGTGCTGGCCTGGTCGCCCCCAACTTCCCTCCCTCCTCTGAAAGCCTGGTTCCTCTCCCAATTGCCCGCCCTGGCCTGCAAGCCTGCCCCCCCCCCCCCCCCCCGTGACCACATGGGTGTGGCCATCTTATGTGAGAATCTGACAGTCAATATGCATATTATCTCTTTACTATATAGGATTCTTAAGCTACCATTAAGTAAGCAGGTGACAAAGCAGCAGCATGGTGTTCGAACCAAGCAGCAAACAGAAACAGCTGAGGGCGACATGTAGCTCCTAGGCTCGTAGGTGCAGTACACTTGTTACCACCCATCTTTTTCTGTATTGTTAAATGTTTTGAACATCACCCTATGAAATTTCATGACCAAGTAAGGCAGGAGTGGGGAACCGTTTTTCTGCCAAGGATCATTTGGATATTTATAAAATCATTCGTGGGCCATACAAAATTATTAATCTAAAATTAGCCTGCCTTATTTGGTCAACATTTAATTAACTGACCCTTAATGCCTCGGCAGGCCAGACAAAATTATCTAAGGCAGCACAGAGAAGATAACACATCAGTGTTGTTCAGACTTTTAAGTCTAAAACCAATTTAATTCATTTTGCCAATAAAGACAAAGACCCAGAGAAGGAATGTGACTTGCCAAAAGTGACAAGCTTAGTTAGTGGTAAAGTCCAGAATAGAAGAATGCCTCCACATGATTATGTACTTTGTACACTGTGCACTGTAATGTTGGACAATTGTAACCTACACTTTCTTTTAAAAACTGTATTGTTCTATGGAACTATTGCATATATACATGTGTACCAGGCCCTAATATAAAATATACTTCTTGTTGTGATTATGGCAGGAAAACCTCTATCCCTTTCCCCTGCAGGAGATGGACCAACCCCAGCCTTTATGCCACAGGGCTTCTCTTCCCAGATTAAAATGCTATTGTTTCAGGGCTATTAACATATAATACGAAGGAGAAAAATCTTCATAATCTGAACCCAGTTAGAGTAAAATCTCTTATTAGGAAATAGCCTTTCCGTTTCATTCTCTGTAAATGGAAAAGAATCTGGTTCTCTTTTTGTATATTTCACATTCTGATTAATTCTGGTTTTCAATTGTAGAAGATATGTTCGTTCATAAAAGTCACCTGGCGTTCTGCTTCCCGGAACTTTCATATATAGCTGAACTGTGTTCATGCCCAGAATGGTGTGACCAACATGGCTTAGAAGATTTCCTGCTGACACGACACGCACAAAAGCAGGAAGTTTAGTCAACTCATGTAGCTGCAGCTTCCACCTGCAATAAAACAACAGGTTAAGAGTGAAACTCCGTGACAAATACTTGTGTAAGTTAATCACTTCTTCAAAATCGTGTGTTCCAATCAGAAAACAATCAAATGTATAATTACTTTACTTTCACATAGGAAAGAGTGAAATGCTAAAAATTTTTCCAAAGAAGATTTCCTAACAAAAAGCATAAAAATCATTAAACAATAAAAAATGTGGTTTCTATTTTTTATAATTGTGTAATTTTATTCTATAGAATTATATTGTTAATCATAAAATATAATGTTATGACTGTCTAATTAGCATATAGTCAGGGTATTGATGAAAATTTATACAAGGGCTTCAATTCAAGAAAATACTTTAATTGCAAGACCTAAAAAAGTTATTTAGCTAAAAATTTGTATATTAACTTCCAAAAGTGATCTGAAATAAAACAGGAGAGAAAAGTGTATACAACTGTATACAATTCTCAGTCTTGCAAAGGACACCTCTTTACCCAGTTCACCAAAGACTACAAAGACTTACTTCTTGTCATCAGACAGGTCAATGTTGGTCCCAAACTTTATGGTTTTAAAGGGTCCTTTCCTCCTCCTCCCAGAACTTAAAAAGAGAGGCAATATTAGAAACATGCATTTTAACCAGAAATATTAAGTGGACAATGAAAAGTAACTCACTTATCTGAAGATGTAGATTCACTATCTGAGTGTTCTTTATGGTGACTTCTTTTCTCATTTTCTTCCTACAGATTAAGCAGAAGGCAATCCAGTTCAGTATTCTATAACCAGCTATCCTTTCTATCATACAACTGAAACCTTCACATCAAGAATGACAGTCAATGGTATCCAAACTCTTATCAGCCACAATGCTATCCTAGTAGTTCTCCCTTAACATTCTTCTATAAGGTGAATAAACTGTAGACCCTTATTTCCTTCCCCATTTTTCAAGGAGAGAAAATTTAAGAAAAATTAATAGGCCTAAGAAGTATCAATCATAATTATAAATTTTTTTTAACTAGCAGAGGTACATGCATGCATGTTTGTGTAGCTATCTATAGTAATAAAGGCATAACATGCAAATTGATCGAATGGCCAAACAGCAGAATGACCATCTGGAAATCTGAGCTGCAAAGGCCTACTCTTGCATGAATTTCATGCATCAGGCCTCTAGTATATGTATAAGGGTGGAAGGCAATAATTTCTCTATTCTTGATTATAAACAAGGTATAAAAATATCTTCCTGGGCCAAATCCTTTTTCCATAATGAATTATACATGAATGATAGAACATTTAAACCATTACCAGGGAAATTAAGTACTGGATAAATATAGGTGCTTTTCAATGTAAATTACTATCATCTACAATTTTTGTATCACAGACATGATTATCTCTTAACACTTAGTGTCCTTTGATTTTTGAGTCAGCAATAATCCCTGACAATTTGGCCTCCTTCCCTTTCAATGTACAGTTTATAAACATCTGTCAAATTTTTTTACATGTAATGTGGTCCAGGCTTCCAAAGCACAAACAAAAAAAACTACCCTTTCTCTGCCTACTTAAATACTCTCTGCCTCTTATTATCTTTGCTTCTCATCTCTTCCTCCAAATTTCCCTTTGATGATCTTTGAATTCTGCTATTGCTATCTATTCTATTCTGATCACATAGTTGAAGTATCTCAAAAGTTTGAACTACAAAGATTTAGATGGACAATGAATTCACTATGACTCTAAAAGTTACAGGACTGTTTTTGTTAGATGAATTTCTCAGAGGATCTATGGGGAGTAGTAAGAAACACAATGTATGATTTACAGGTATAAATGTTGCCTTGACTGAGAACTCAGCAGAATTTAAAACAGCTATCTACAAATAAAGACTTACAGGCACATATTAAGTTTCAACTGTAGGACACGAGTAATACATTTAATAAACTCATTTTGCAGGTCTTTTATGCTTACTTTGTGGGAGAATTTTTATACTATAGTTCTAAAGGATTTCGGTAATGCTTCATTGCTGAAAGGCCTATGAGTCTTTTCATAAGACTTTGAAGACTTTGATTGTCAGAGCTGGGGTTGGGCTAAGGGGTATGCTAAGATTATCCAAGTGGGGATACGCCAGGGATGCTATTAAACATTCTCCAGTACAAAAGACAACACCCACACTAACAATTATTGAACCCAAAATGTCAATAATGCCAGGGTTAAGAAACCCTGCTCTAAAAAAAAATATCCCAGCCGAAACCCGTTTGGCTCAGTGGATAGAGCGTCAGCCTGCGGACTGAAAGGTCCCGAGTTCGATTCCGGTCAAGGGCATGTACCTGGGCTGCAGGCACATCCCCAGTAGGAGGTGTGTAAGAGGCAGCTGATTTATTCTCTCTCATCAATGTTTCTAAGTCTCTGTCCCTCTCTCTTCCTCTCTGTAAAACATCAATAAAATATATTTAAAAATAATAAAAATATCCCAGATAAGGGAAACATCTTATAGTAATAATATTTAGTTTATCAACCGATAGGTTTCTTAGACTTTACTAAGAGCAAACTTGATAGCACATAAAATATTTTGTACTAGAGGCCCAGTGCATAGATTTCATGCACCAGTGGGATCCCCAGGCTTGGCCTGCGAGGATCAGGCCAAAACTGGCTCTCTGACATCTTGGGTGATGCACCCCAGTATCGGGCTCCCCCCTCTCTAGTTCCCGTGTCACCCGAGAATTGCAGCTGTCAAATCACTGCAGCTGTCAAGTCACGGCAGCTCCGCAGCTCCTGTGTTGGGTGTCTGCCTCCTGGTGGTCACTGAGCATCATAGCTACCGGTCGGACAGTCACTTAGACTTTTATATATATAGAATATGGATAATGATAAAATAATGAGATGCTTACAGAAGTAATGTACCTCTTTAAATTAAAATAATATAAAATATTTCCAAAATAAAAATAAGCTTCAGGAAGTAATTACTTACTCTCAATGATTCCTGGAAGGAGGAGGCCTGGTACTGTGCATATTTAGCAATCGTAGTATGAGATCGATTACTTTCACAATGCCAGATTTTCTTTGTTCCAGTGGGATCCCAGTTTTCATCGGCTGGCTGCAACAACTGTGTCCTCACTTCTACCATGTGTTCATTGTTAGCTTCCACCAAAGTTTTGGTAGAGAAAAGCCCCAGGTCTTCATAAATAAAGAAAGGTAGTTAATAAATAAAAATTATATTTTAAATTATATTTAAATATAACATTTTTAAAGTGCTTTTTTAAAAGGGGAGGGTTGGGGAGAGGAGGGAAAACGTTTTCTGGTGCTCCATTCAGTTCTCCTACAATCCAACTGGGGCCTCTGCACATCCCGAGTTTCCCGTTACTTTTCTACAACCTCACACTGAAGCCTGGAACTATTCATCATGCCACCAACGGGCAGAATGAAGGGACCAGGCACTCAAGTTTCCTTATTATTTCATTTCTTAGGTGCCAGGAACTACTTAGGGGGCAACAGTACTTATTAGTAGCCTCAAATTTTACCTACCGTATTTGCCGGCATATAAGACGATTTTTTGGCCCTGAAAAATATGCCTCCAAGTGGGGGGTAGTCTTATACGGCGAGTATATAACAAACTCTGTATTTTGAGTGGAAATGTTAGGGGGTCGTCTTATACGCCCAGTCGTCTTATATGCCGGCAAATACGTATTTTTCAGGGCCAAAAAATCGTCTTATAAGCTGGCAAATACAGTATGTTTTTACTAAAAACTTATTTTATTAGTCAACCTAAATCATAATTATAGTTTCGCCAACATAAAAGCTGAATTAAAAAAGCACCAGTAAATTGCCAGTAACTACTATCATAGTATCTTCACGTTGATTAAAGAGATAATACTGATACACACACAGCCTTACAGTCAGGAAAATATTAAAATAAAGGGGGGGGGGGAGAATAAATAGAAACAAGTTTCTGCCTGTGCTTCAAAAGTTAATAGTAAAATATATACATACACACACCAACTTTTCCTTTTTTTTATTAAAGCTTACCCAACTTAAGCGCTCCAGCAAGGCCACGTATTACTGTAACGGGGTTGTTTGGATTTGTACAAAATTGATGTAATGGAGGGAAGAAAGCATCGCGTTTATTTTCCAACTGTAAAATTAAAACATACAGTTAGATCTCTGGAAAACAGACCTTTAATTTGATTGCTATGCCAAATTCATATCTATTATTTATTGCAATTTAATAATGCATCCCATCTGTCATTATTTGTATTTTATATTTGACAGTATTTTATCACTATGTCTTTTGAGCTTAACTGTAATTAGATATAACCATACACCTCTCTTTTCCAATATATCCTGAATAAAATGTGAGAGAAATAAAATTTAAGTTCCAAAATCAGATTGTTTTAAATAGTATTCAGCCTTAAGAAGGAAGAAAATCTTATATGTGCTGCCACATGGATGAAACTTGAACAAGTCACACACATAAAAATTTGTATATAATTTCTCTTATATAAGTAGTCAAATTCATAGAAACAAAGTAAAGTGGTTGTTCCCAGTGGCTGGGGAGACTGTGGAAAAGGGAGTGCATTTTAATAGGTATAGAATTTCAGATTGGCAAGATGAAAAAGTTATGTAGAGTTGTTTTTCAACAGTAAGAATATACTTAAATCTACTAACTGTGCACATAAAAATGGTGTTGATAAACTTTATGTATATGGCTTTCTAATCACAAACAGAAAAAGAAAAAATCAACTAAAAATATACTACCAAAATGAAAGTAGGCTGAAGAAGAAGATCCACAAAAGATAAATCTTAATCTTGCATTTCCCCCACTCCTCAGACCTCAGTTTAAAAGTTTGTTGCAGTTCTATCCCGGGACTTCCCTTACATACCAGAGCATCAATAGAAACTGATTTAAGGAAGGATCAATATAACATTCGGCCTCTAGAGGGCGAAAACAGAACCAAATCTCTAAAAACAAACTTTACAGTTTAAAGTATTTTCATTTGGGGTAGAAGTGGGAGGAAGGAAGAAAGGAAATGGGGTAGAAGGACCTACTTAGAAAAAACATGAAAAACAAGAGTTGCTTTGATTGAAATCCTAACTTCCTAAATTCATCACAAAGTAAAGCGAATATCCAGCTTTAAATAATCTAGTCAGCATTTTAGTGACATATCTATTACCACATTTTATGTCCTCAAACACCTTTTTTAAGGTAAATAATAGTGGGTTGTTGTTGGTTTTTTTAGCCAATGCATAAGACACCTGGTAGAATGCAGATTTAAAACCCAGCTTACTCCAAAAAAAAAAAAAAGTTATACTTTTAGGTAGTTTTTGCCTAATTCTGCTCAAAACTGGGGGCAGCCCAAAGTATTCCTCTATAGCACTACTCTAATGTAATCACAGCTAATGCTGAGAATGTGTCTGACATGCTATTACAGAATCTTTTGAAAACATCTTTGTTGTCCCCTGTTCCCCACACCTCCTACAAAAACAAAAACAAAACAAAACAAAAAATAAACAAACAAACAAACAAAAAAAATTCAAGCTGCTGCCAATAATTTTAATGTTTCCTAAAGGGCATCCACATCGATTTAAAGCAGATCGTATGAAAAACAGACAAGTGCACACACTAGTTTGATTTATTTCTAGTCATCAATTCGGACTCACATAAATACTAGGTGTAGGAGGGTTCAACTTGTCCTTTGGCAGGGGCGGGTATGGTGAAGATGGTGGTCTTGGAGGCGGGCATTTATCCAATAAAATGCTACTGTTCGATAAGCCATTTTTACCTAGATTCCTTAAAAAAAAGAAGGGAGGGGAAAAATCAGCTATATATTTATTTAGAAAACAGAATTTTAAAATCCTGAATTAAATCCTAATCAATTGACTGGGCAGTTGCACTGATCCATGAGGTTTGTATCAGTAAAAAACTAAGAACAATTATTAATTTCAGCAAATACTTAATGATTTCTGTATCTACCAGTGAAGAAAATATAAAAGATATAACACATAAATTGTTGATGACATTGCTAATTTTGCTTGTAATTTTCTGATTTTCCCACCCAAAGAACAGAAAGTCCAATTTCCTCTCCACCAAAAAAGGTGCAGATAATAGTAAAAATAGATATGTCTCTCTCCTTATCATATCAGCATTTATAACCAAGATATCATAGTGACAATTCTCAAACCTGAAAAGAATATTCTGTGTAACCCCTTAACTAATAAAATTTAGCAAGATTCCCGGTATTAAATTTTATAACAAATGATATCAATTTTTAAAATGAGATGTGTAGTTGCTATCTATTCTAGTACTGTGTAATTATTACTTACTAGCAATTGGGGTTTATTTTCCATTATAAATTCTTAATTGATGGTAGAATTATTTCCAAACTGTGATTGTTTCAGTGTAAGACAAAAAACATATTTCTAACCTTTCAAAACCCTTACCCAACTCAGAAAATCAGCAAAACATAATTTTGAGCTTTAAAATCATTCCCAGTTAACTAACCTTTCTCACCTAATTATTTTAAGTTTAAAAATAACCAATGCATTAAAATACCAAGTACTCCTAAATTAACATATTAAAATTCCAGATAAGAATTTGAAAATGGTAATTATAAACGGAAGTTAAAAACTCAGTAATTTTATTTATTGAAAACTGGCACTTTTATCATCATAACTTACAGAATACTAGTACATTTTTGCTATGATTTTGCCAAAATGGGAAAACCGTACAAATCAGCCTGTTTTGATGAGCACTAAAGAAAACAAAGGCTTAAAATTCCACTGCTACCACCTTCTGAAATGCTACGCATTAAACAGCATTTCAAAATGGGTGTCACTTTCTTCATTTCTCAACTCCAACATCAAGTGAAAATAAGAGTTCATGACCGGTCTCAAAGAAATAAATTAAGTTTATAATAACTGAATTTTTAAAGAAGTATGTGAATTAGTTGTTAAAGTGAAGTTTTAATTTCAAGTAACAATTAAGATACTAAGGTTAAATAAATGAATTTTCTTATTCAATACCAGTTTGCCACAAAGCATGAATGTCCTGTACATTTAAAAATAAACATGATAAATTTAAGCATTTAAATGTAGGTATAAAATTGGAATTAATTTCTAAACTTTACAGAAGTAAAAACTAATTGGATGAGACTAGTAAAAATAAAAACACACAATTCAAGTATTATCAAAATCAATGCAAAATAAAACTTAGTCACAATATCCACATAGATCATTATACTTTTCATGCTGAATTGTGCATCTGCCACTATTTAACTTTGGAATTTAAACAAAATATAACTCCAAATATCTAAATTTTGTTGTGCCAAGCAGGAGATGGATGTAATGTATAGCAAATAATTAATATTTTAAGGAATTGGAAGATAATGAACCAAGTATTAAAACTGTACCATAAAAGAGCATGTCATGCTAATTAAATGTGACAAAACTTAAGTAAGCTTCTACATCTACAACATTCTGGATGTTGGAGATGAGACTGGAAAACAGTTTGCGGGATTAGTAGAATTCAGCCTCCATAATTTCTACAGTTGTATAACAATTAAAAAAAAACGGGTAAATGGGAAGTAAACAATGAACAGTGCAGGTGCCTTTATCTTAGAATAGAAAAGGGTGAGGAAGCATAACTGAGGGAGGGAGCTGGCAGGATTTAACAACTGAATGATGCATCTGCATTTTAAACCATAAAAGCAGCACAGGTACTGTACTGTAACTGCTTTTCGGATGCATCACACTGACTACTACCACACTAAGATAAACTGAACAAGAGTCAGATTGAAAACAACCAACGTTTTAAAAACTAATTATGTGACAATAAGAAGGAAGCCAGAATAAACCATGCAATCCAATTGTATCTAGCAGTTTCTATTGTATGTCGAACACTGACTCCCTGACTACTCAGGTCAAGTCTAAAACAAATAGGAATGTCCCTAGAGGAAATGATGCAACTGTCCATATACTGACTACTAAGGTTTTTCTACTTAAAATGCACTTATCAATCCTAATGCAAAGGACAGAGCTGTGAATAATGATACATTTAATCTTCTGAACATGTAAGTATTCAACACTGTTTATGATAAACTAGTGACCTGGTGCACGGATTCGGGCACATTGAAAGGAAATTAGTTAGAAGGTGGCCAGCAGGGCGGGACTGGGCAAGACCGGCCAGACACGCGCTGGAGCCAGCCTCCTGCCAGCTGCCAGCTGCACCTGGGGGTGCCACGGCTGGAAAGGCGTCTGCAGAGTGAGCGGGTCCCTCCGGCAGGCGGGGTCCCTCAGCCTGGCCTGCGGGGATCAGGCCAAAGCTGGCAGTCTGACATCCCCCGAGGCGTCCTGGGGTGCAAGAGGGCACTCTGCACAGTTGCTGTCAGGACTTTATTAGTAAAAATTATGGTAACTGCTACTCTCTCTACAACCTGCACCTCTGCGGAACTCTTTCTGACAGAATTCCTCCAGGATACGGGAGTTTCCCAGTCTGTGATGTGATGTCAGTTCTGGACTTCTAAAAACGCCCCCGCTTTCCAGCAACTGTCCTGAGTCTCCAGAGAGCAGCGGGAAGCCCAGCCGCAGCAGCGGCAGCAGACACTGTGGCTAAGGATGCTCATTATAGCATTTGCTCTGGTAGTAAAGCATGCCTATTTCCTTTAGGCCCAGAGTTGAAGTAAATGATAGTGTAACATGTACACAAAAAGACTAACATAGACTGGCCAGTGTAGCTGAATTGGTTGAATGTTGTCCATGCACCAAGAGGTCACAGGTTCGATTCCTGGTCAGGGCGCATGCCTGTGTTGTGGACTCGATCCCCCCGGTAGGGGTCGTGTAGGAGGCAGATAATCAATGTTTCTCTCCCATGGGCGTTTCTATCCTTATTTCCCTCTCCCTTCCTTTCTCTCTAAAAATCAATAAAAACACTTTATAAAACGGCAAACATAAAACTTTAAATTTCTAAAGAATCACACTTTAGAAATTCAGGAACTTCACTGTATGTTTCAGAAGAATTTGGTCTCATTTAGAGATCATCCAATTTAGTTTTAAGTTACTGACATGAAAAAAATCTTATAGGGCAGGCCTGGCCGGGTGGCTCTACTGGTTGTAGTGTCACCCTGTGCACCGAAGGTTGCCGGTTCAATTCCCGGTCAGGACACATGCCTGGGTTGCGGGCTCAATCACCAGTAGGGGACATGCAGGAGGCGGCCAATCGATATTTCACTCTCACAACTCTCTCTTTCAAATCAATAAAAACATATCCTCGGGTGAGGATTAAAAAAATCTTGTAAAGCAGGTAAGAATAAT